>CM040431.1:76709046-76893857 GCA_022702705.1 Papilionanthe hookeriana x Papilionanthe teres
GGTAAATCCAGTGAACTGAGTGATCCAATGTGTGATGTTAGGAGGGATACATTTGGGGCAGATCACCTCACTTTTAGAATGGTTAAATTGGAGACCAGAAATTTGTTAAAACAGGTTCAAACAGTCAATAATTCTCCTAACAGCAGGTTTGGAATCCCTAGAGAAAATCATTATATCATCAGCATACATCAAATGAGAAACAACCATATTTGACTTGTGGTGATATCTAGTATAAAGGAAGGGGGTGACTTCGGACTCCAGAAGCTTTGAAAAATAATCCATAACAATGATAAAAATAGTAGGAGAGAGTGGATCCCCTTGTTTAAGTCCCCTGGTAGCTTGGAACACTCCCCAACAGTTTCCATTAATGAGAATGGAATGATGATTATGTTTGAGCCATCTTTTAATCAGCTGACAGAAACCAACATTGAAACCTTTGGCCTGCAAAACCTGAAGAATAAAGTTCCAATCTATTGAATCATAAGCTTTCTTGATGTCAAGTTTGTAAATAATGTTTCCCCCCCCCTACAAGGTCTATCCAAATCAAGCAGCAACTCTTGTGCAAGGAGAACATTATCAGCAATAGATCTACCTTTAACAAAGGTTGACTGATTGGGGCTTATAATTTTGTCAAGATAAGGTTGTAGTATTCCCACAAGGATTTTACTAATAATTTTTCTCATAACTGTAGTGAGGCTAATGGGCCTATAATGGTTCCAGGTCTTGGGAGCATTGGTTTTGGGGGCTAACACTATAGTGGAAGCATCGAAGTACTTTGGTAAATCATTGCCCTGAAAGAAACTTTGTACTGCAACAGTAACTTCCCTCTTACAACTGGCCCAGGTTTTTTTATAAAAATTAGCATTGTAACCATCAGGTCCAGCTTCTTTAGAACTATCAATTGAGCTAAGGGCCTCTTAGATCTCCTCCTGAGAAGGTGTCTCAATTAAATTAGTAACACTGGTAAATTGATGATCTTCTCTGAAGAGACTACTATCAATTGGAGGTCTGGATACAAGTGAGTAAGTAAGGAATGGAAGTAAGTGACAGCATCCTCAGCAATATCAGTCTCATCCCTGAGCAATACACTCTGATCATTCTCAATAGAGTGGATAGCATTACACTTCCTTCTATATTTGATCCAGGCATGGTAAAATTTTGTATTTCTGTCTCCTTCTTCGAATTTGATGCTTGATGCCTTCTGCCTCAGCAACTGGTCCTGCCAATTGAATAAAGTAAGAAGGTTTTCCTGAGCAGCCATGAAAGACACATATTTGGAATCATCAGTCTGAGAAGCAGATCCCAAAGCAGTAGCTTCCTCCTCAATCTTTGTGACACTCTGGAAGAGATCCCCAATAGTTTCCCAGCTCCAGTGTCTAAGAGTACCTACCAGTTTAACTTGAAGCAGCTAGAGTCTAATGAAAGGGTTAGGATTAGACTGGAATTTGTGATGGGAAGACCAAAAATTCAAATATCTAAATGGAGGGGGGGTGGTTTGTTCAGTGGGTGTCGTAATGGAAATAAGGAGTGGTCTGTGATCCGACCCAGCAAAATTCAGATGGTTAATGGAGGTGTGGAGGAAACTTTGATGCAAGCACTGTTTTCCAGGAATCTATCCAGTCTTTCCCTTATTTTGCCTCTTCTCCAAGTAAAATTGTTACCTTGAAAGCCCAAATAAATTAAGGCAGCCTTCTAAATATTATCATTGAACTCAGTGAGTTTGGTTAGATTGGGAGATCTTCCACCATTTTTTTCATCTGTAGAGGCAATGCTGTTGAAATCCCCTCCCACAATCCAGCTGGAAGCTTCCAAAGTGCTGATATGGTGAATTTACTGCCAAAGCTCACTCCTTGTTGACTTGGTACATCCAGCATATACAAAAGTTGCTGCAAAGGTACTGCTGTTAAAGTAGTAATGAATGTGGATCAGTTGGGGGTGATCTACAATCAGCTTCCACTGAATCTCTTTCCTACAAATAACCCAAATCTTATTAGTTGAGTTAGCAAAAAAGAACACCCAAAGAACCTGGTAAGAATTTTATTTTGGTTCTTTTGCACCATGGGTTCGAAAAGCACCAAGCACTAAAGTTGGTGCTTTTTATATAAGTGCACCAATCTTTTATAAGCTAGGTGGTGGGCCACTCCCCTAATGTTCCAGCATAGGAAGTTAAACATTATTTGGGTATGGTGGGTGGTTAAGTAGTGAGGGTTGAGCAGAAATGGATCTGGATCTAGATCTGGTTCTTCCTCTTCTGGATCCAGTGGGGAAGCCAATGTTCTTACCCTCTATTTCTGCAGCTTGTGGGGTCTGTGTTAAGCACTGCAGTTGAGCAGCAGCTTTCTTTGTTTTCTTGGTCTTTTGTTCTTTCCATTCTGTCTCCATTTTGTTTTGTACTAGTTCCACCTGGTTAGTAGAGGGGATATTCTCCTGTGGCAAATCTTCCTTATTTTTAACTTGTTCTTGGTTATAAAATTCTGCATTCTCTGGGGGTAACTCCAATTCCTGCCCTGAATTTACTAATTCCAGGTCCTCGGTTACAGTAACAGTGAGCCCCTGGAGTGACATGCTGTGGTCCTGAGTCTCCTTCTATTGTGCTGCTTGTATCTCCTTATTAATACCTGGTTGGGGTGCAGTAGTAATTGCCTCCACTGTTTTGGTTATTGCTTTCTTTCTGGTGGGGGGTTTCAATCTATAACACTTCTCTATGGAGTGGCCAAACATTCTACAATTTTGGCAGAATAAGGGCTTATGCTCAAGTAACACCTCTTGCCAGAAACCATCCCCATCATCAGAGGTGATCATCCAGACTTTATTAATTTCAGGAAGAGAAACATCTTTGTCCAGCAGAACTCTAGCACCAGCAGGGTTTCCCATCTCCTGGGTGGGGGTGTCAACCTTAAGAGGTGTCCCCAAAGCCTTGCTAATCTGGAAAATGGCATGACTGTGGTAAAGTTGGATTGGCAGATTGGGGAGGGTGAACCATAATGGTTTCAAAGGGGGTTCTTTTGCAGGGTCAAATCCAGGATACCATTTTATGAACTTCATAAATGAGTTGGCAATCTATATTCCTTGCATGCTCAGCAATCTTGCATAATCCTCTTCCTTAGACAGTCTTATTACAGGTGTCTCCCATCCATCACCCCTAACTTCCACTGTCCTAAAATGTTGAGGTTCTCAAACTGATTTTTGACAAGTTCCATTTTAGGTTGCCCGAATTGAAACTGTCCAGCTATAATGAATTTGATAGCCTCAGCTAAAGATTCCATCTCATGTGAGGTAAAAATAATGGCAGGCCTTCCTTCCTTAGACCCCAAAGATCTAATTAAAAGGGCATTCAGATTTGCCTGTAGCTGCATCATGTAAACATTGGGGCAATGTCAACTTATCTACTTTCCTAGCAAGCTGAGGTCCCTTGCTAACAATAGCAGCATAAGAAAGGGGAGTATTAAAGATGTTACCCCCAGCCATAGAAACAGGCAGGGGCAAATGAAGGTCCACAGCAATCCAGCCAATGGAACAGTAGTTCCTATTCAAAAAATAGCCACCCGAGAAAAACAAACCAAGGCCGGCCTCCAAGACAGACACCACCACCCTTACCTGACTCAAAAAGCACTCCAACCAACTCAGAAACACCACCAAGGGGAGCCAACCACAGCCAAGCAGACTCCATCACAGCCTAAACCCTAGCAGAGCAATCTGCCAAGCTGCCACCATCCTATATATATATATATATATATATAATTTCTATTTTATAAAATTAAAATCCTTTTTAAAAATAAAATATCCAAAAAATATTTTTTTATTGAAAAAAACAAACTTTTTAATAGCCCACAAGTTTATGATCTGACAGACTAATGGTTGAGGAGTTCGCAGAGATCAATATCATGGAAACCAGGACCGCATCATCTGTGTGTGACACTCCACTTTATATTGAGGAGAACACCGCTTTTGAGCTCCATAAGCCCACTCAACAGATGGATGAATAAATTATCTGGTTGGAGAGAAGGATGGAATATATGGTGACCACCATGACCACGATTGCTACAATACATGGATAGTCACAGTCATGATAAGTAGCATCTTCGAAAGTGAACCAACCCAAGGTTATACACATTACAGATGAAGAAAAGAGGTCACTTCCATAAATGAGAACGAGCCACCAAAGAAAGATTGAGCACAGAGTTTGGTACCAAAAAAATTTATCAAGCATTTGGTTAAATAGAAAGTAAGGGAGGTCTTAGCCCAATCAAAAGGAGGTTCATCAGTTGCAAAGGGTAGACCTTACTATGAGGAGTTTGATGCCTTACTGTACCCTATGATTTTGTGCCGCCGACCTTCAAGACTTTTGACTGGACAGGAAACCCCACGAGCACATTACAAATTTTCAGTCAAGCTGCAACAACGATGGAGGTAATGAAGCGTTACTTTTTGAACTGTCGTGAGCAGTTTATCCAGAGTTTCATTTGATTAGTATGCAGAGTTTCCCAATGCATCAGTCAAGACTTTCACAGAGTTGGAAATTTTTTTGGTGAAGAGATTTGTTGGAGCTCAGCATCATCTCATTATAGGAGATCTTGTGGTGGAAAGACAGAAGCCCAAAGAGACCTTGCCAGACTACAGTTTGAAATGGAGGAACCAAATCATGAAATGTGAGCCTTAACTTCAAGAGTAACATGCGATTGAGATACTAGTTAAGAGTATCCATGGTTCGATAGCCTTCATAATTAAAGGACTAACCATTAATTTGTTTGAAAAGTTGCTCAGTAAGGCCAGTAGTCTACGTAAGGAAGCATATGAACTCTCTGGACAAGGTTGAGAAGCACAAATCAGTTAAGGCATATGAGAAGTGATGCGGACTTTCATATATGCAAGAATTTATGAACTCAAATTTATATATATATATATATAATGATTTTGTAAATTCCAAGCACTCAATGCAAGTATATGTATCGTATCAAGTAATACAGGGCTCTAATGGAGTCCTGGTTATTGATCCCATAGAGAAATTACGAAATAGAAGAAAGTGTTTCACAATAGATAATATAGCACTGAAATCTGATACTCAAATTGCACTTAAAATTTAATACTTACTTCTACTACCACTATGCAGAAAACCGTAACAATTAATAAAACTACAATTACTTCTATTAACTTTGAAAACAGAATTAACTAATAAACACACTAAACTATATATTTGAAAGGTTTTTTGATATATGAGAAAAGTATCTTTCCTCTTGCAATGAGAATATGATGTGTGGATGATATGGAACAAATATCTATGTTATTGTGCCAAATAGGAGCATAAATGTTTCTTTACCCTTAAAAGAGTACCCCCTCTTCCAAGCATGAAAAGAACATTGACATACCTAAATATAGTCAATAAAACAAAGGCTAGGCTGGGAGGATACCGGCTCTCACTACGGAGCTCTCACTCACCCTTCACCTGAAGGCTAACCTTCGAGTTTAATTACTAATCTTAAAACCAATTTGGGGATCTCAGCCTGTCACCCTGAAACCTTCAAATTGAAGTCCATCAAAACACATTTCCCTAATTATTTGCACTCAATTTCTAAGAACTACACAATTCATTCATGGAAATTGAATGGATTCTTCATTAATGTTGTAGGACATTAGATCCTTTCAGAATTAATGTTCAACAACATATTATAATATTTAATTGGCCAAATTGAAAATTAAATTAAGTTCGAAATGAAAAACCATCACAATTTCTTCAATACGTTAAAAGCATGTCAAATCCACATCAATCCATTATCATATCTCTATGCAAGAAGAAAGACAAAGGAGACTACTCAAAATTCATGAAGAAGATACAATAAAACATCAATTTTATATATAAAAGAAAAGTAATACAAAACACAAAAGAAAATACAACTTATCTCTTTCTCTTCCCCAATGTAATTCCCTTGAAGTTCCTTTGAATCCTTTTCTATCTTCTTTGTAACACTTGATTCTCTCTTTAGAATGGAAAGGAAGAAGCAATCTCTCACTTTACTCATTCTCCTTCACTACTTCGAGAAGAATTCCTCTCAATTTCTCACTTCTACACACTCTTCTCCTAAAACTTAACACTTAACACACATAAAGACCTCTACAATACACAAGACACACTCTAAAACCTTTCCATTTTTGTCCAAAAACAGTTATTTATAAGTTAGGAATGAAATCCCATGATTTTCCATAGGCATCCCTTTAAAAAGTTGCCAAAACTCCTCAAATTTAAATTCCACCGACTTTGGGCGCCGCGGCGCCTGATAGGGCACCGGTGGCGCTCTATCGTCAAAATATTGCTGAAGTCACTTGAAAATGGCGCCAGTGGCGGCAAAACCTGTTTTCCTCCTTTTTGCTCCTTTTTGCTCCTTTTTACTCCAAATTCGTTCCTTTTTGCTTCTTTTCACTCCAATCACCTAAAATCATCATACCTGTAACAAATCATGAAAAATACCATTCTTTAAAGTGCAATATCTCCAACAATGGGTAAAATTATATAACAAAAACTGTATATATTTTTTGTGCATGAAAATCCCCCAAACTTTAACTATTAGTTGTCCTCAAGTAATCCTTTTACTACATAAAATTATAACATTGGGCAATGTACTTTTCAACTGTAGGACACTAAAATTTTTCATTAAAAAGAATATATTGGTTAGATTTTCAGAAAGAAATTTAGTAACTTAGGTCAACACTACAGGTATAAGAATATTCAGTAATCAATTCTAAGGGTTCTAGTCTTCTATTTATTTCAAGATGAACCACAATTTGTCACATTAAGAGTGCCTTGAAAGACTATGTGAAAAAGGAGTTCATGAAAACTTTATTAGAAATTAGGCCAATACTTTAAATATAAATTCAGAAATGAAATCAAGTTCTCCCTTTAGGGTGACTCAAGTGAAGCCAATTTTTTGATTAGGCATCTCCTCAAGCTTCTCCTCATAAATATTTTTCTTTCTTTTTCTTTTCTTTTTGTCTTTCTTTTCGGGATTATTTTTCAATCCTTCCTTTCTTTTCTTTCCTTTCCTTTTTTCTTATCTTTTTTTAATGAGGATTACTATATCTGGATAGCCTTTAATGATTTTGAACTTCACTCTCCTCTTCTAAAGTTCAAACTTAAGACACTTCCTTACTTTATAATTAAGTTCAAGCTTTATTATTCATCATAAAGTCACAATCTCTTCTTAACACATAATACTTTTAAGTCCCTTAACATTTCAAAAATATAGTTTTCTTTACTTAAAATAGTTAACTATAATCAAATCCTTTCATACCAAATAGCTTACTTCTATAAAATTAACCTTTATTACTAAAAAATTTCATCTTATCCTTCCATAATATTCAACTGAAATAAAAAGTTTTAGTTACTTATAGTGAGGTTCAACTGCCAGAAGTTATGCTAATTTTTTTTTTTTGAAAATACAATAATTGAGAACAAATAAAAGTTAGTATTTCTCTACCCTCCCCCAAACTTCAAATTTTCAGTAAATTTGAATTAGTAGAAAGTGAAAGAAAACTAACCTTTTTGTGCTGGGATTCTGAAATCTTCAACAGCTATCTGGTATTAGTCAAAATTTACAACTAGCATGCATGAAACAGTTAGTAACAGTGATATAAATATTTTAAACACTTGCATGGGTAAAGAGAAATTAACTTTAAAAATCTAAACATCCAACAAAACACTACAATACTAAAACAAACTATCACAATACTGCACAGTCCAGCTAACAATTTTAATGTTTTAATACAACATAATAGTACATCAACAAGGTTACACATCAAATGAAAAACAAATAACTACTACATCACAGCAGTACAACACAACACAATAAGAACAACAAAAATAGAAACAAACAATCTACCAATCTCCGTCACCAGGATCATCAGCAGGGTCATCAGTAGAGTCAAGTCTATATGGTGTATAACTGGGGCAAGTAGGAAATATCACATCAGACTCCCCCTCATAAATCTGACCTGAGCATCATAATAGACAATATCGAACTCAACTCTCCTCTGTAGATAATCTTCATTCACATCACTCCTCGCCTCAAACACATCCATCCTACCATGGAGTCTATCCACACTAGCACTCTGTAATCTCAGTTGCTCCATAATATCAGATAAGATAGGCAGCTTAGATGTAGATGGAACTTCATATCTCGTAGTAGGAATATTAGTACTCCTACGCTCAACTTGGGCTCCCACATGAGACTCGTAAGTACGGATAATAGTCTTTGTAATTGTTCTCAGTGGTATAGCCACTTCTTCAGAACTACTGAACTCCACTTCAGACTGAACACACAAGGCATGAACTAAGGTAGGATGTCCTAATCCTCCAGTGGTCTCGCCTCTAGCAATAGTTTGAATGTTCTTATAGACAATAATTCAAATATCTATCTTTTTCATCTTCTGAATACAATAGTTCAGAATTGCTTTATCCCTTGTAACTTCGCTGTGATGATAAGAAGGTAATAGTCTCACAGAGATGAAATAATGCCAAACTTTTGATGCAACAATCAATGTGGAAGCGGGGAAGTTAATCAACTGTTTTTTACTTACTTTCCATTCCCCTCATCCATCCTTCAGAAAAGCAATCACTTCTCTCATATTTTCTCCTCGAGTATCAAAGTTTTCATATTCACAAACAAATGGTTCCCGAGTCTGATAGAAAGCATTGATACGCTGAGGACTAAACTCAACCATTTTTCCTCTAACTAGAAGATACACAGTCTCAGTCCAGGGCACATTAGCATAGAACTCTGTAACAACTACCATAACAATAATCGCAGTAAAATAACAAAAACATTCCCATTTCTGCTCTGCATTTAACAGTTCTACAGATCCACCAGGACTATCAAAAGCTCAATCCTGGATACACTTCTTATTGTAAAGGTAAGAGTTAAAGCAAAATTGTGTTTTAATATTAATGAATTTTTCTTCATCAAAATCCAATTTCCTCTTCCCTTTACTCATCCTTGGATCCATGTGAATTTCTAAAATTTGCAAGAAAGTTCCAATAAATCTCAAATTCACAATGTAACAAACTCCAAATACTATACTAAACAAGTAAGAGCAAATTTCATCATGGAAATCTCAAAATTTCTTTAAAACTCCAAAAATTCGAACCTAAGCAATGTGAGAGATTTCCATGGTGAAAATCAAAAACATTTTAACTTAAGGTGAAGCTCTTACCAAGTTAAGTGTAGATCCGGCCTCGAAAAGCTTTGAAATCACTTCAAATCCTAGATCTAGCAAGCCCTAGGTCTTCAAAATCGTGAAAATGAAGGAGGAAGACGAAAGCAATGGAAAAATCTATGGGTCCCAGAGTAAAAATCACGAAATTGAGGGTTTTTGGCCTTTTACTGTGTTCGAGCGCCGGCGGCACTCTATTTATTAAATAGGCCTAAACTCTCTGGATTTGGGCACCAGTGGGCCAGCCCAAAATTTTTTTTGGGTCCGAAATTTTTTTCATAATTTTGATCATTTCGACTTCCACAACTATGATTAACACTTCAATAAGCAATTAATTCATCCCACAAAAAATAATTAACACAATTCTTTACACAAACAATACACAACAAACTTATATATATAAAATCCAAGTTACAATATAAACACCAAATATGTTCATTTAAACCAAACCAACAACTCTTAGATGTTTAGTGTTGCAAGTACTCTACTATAGGCAAACACTAAAATCTAAGCACAAAATGAAAGTAAGCATATCTAAATCCAAATTCAAATTGCAAAGCAAAGTAAATACTACACCCACCAAGCATAATTAAGCAAAGCAAACTAAACATACAACAAACATAAGTAGAATTCAATTATTACTTCACATTAGTTTCAGAACTATCATCTCCTCTAATCTCTCCAATTGATTGCTGATGCACGAACAAATTATAGAATGGATGAAATGGAAATTCGTCAGATGATTCCTCAGCAATCACCGTGTTCTTCTTCATCAGGTTAATCAAGCCCATCTCAATTCGACCAGTGTGATCGAATTGTTCTGTCATTCTCTAATCTATATGATCGAACAAATCAGAAATGTTATTGATTGCATTCATAATGCTATGTACCTCTTTCTCCAACTGTTTGATCCTCTTCAATATCATTCTTGAACCTTCAGGAAAGTAGGGTTGAATCAGTTGTGCAATCTATGTTGGTTGATCAGCAAGCAAATTCATGTCATCTTCATCTCCCACTGTTTGGTTGTCATAAGGATTAGTTGGATCAATAAGCCTCCATGGAAGAAAAACTTTTTCCGAACTCTCATATGGAATTTGTGATTCACTACATAACAAAAATATGGTGGACGGGTGTCCATGCCCATATTTTCATCCATGAACAATTAATCCCAAAACTGATTTCACAATTATATTACCAATGTCAATCGGCCTCCTAGTTTATATATAGAAATTCAAAATGGTATTTTCCTTGGTTACCTTGCTAATCTTCAATGTTGGAAATAATTTTGTCAAAATAAAGTAGTGCCACTACTTTGACACTGGATTTAGAGATACAGATTGGAAACTAATGTATTCATTCTCTCTAATTTCCCAATCCTCATTCTCATCCGTCAAATAATGATACACATCATTCATATTATCTCGTGTGGCATTGAAATTAGAATAATGGAAAATAGGTACATTCTCAATCATGAAAAGATCATTAATTCTTGTAGGAGTGAATTGCACAAACCTACCTCGCATAAAGACAAACCCTTGGTTGATCCTGTGAAGGTTTGAATAGAATTATTTCACGATAGGAACAATTACGGCAGCGGTAGTGTAGCAAAGCACTTTCCGAAGTCTCTCTTTAATTATCTCTTCAATTCTAGTAGTAGGATTAACCATACCTCGATTTATGAAGCCCCATTCCTTGATAATCCTTGTCTTCATCCTGACTTTGTTGAACAATCGCCGCACCTCGAAACTAATGAACATCCTTCGGTTAAAATAGCGAGATCGAGGGGTTTCGTTGGAGTAGGAATCCATGAGATGCGACTTAGAAATGGTAGTTTTCATTTTTCTGAAGTTAGGAAGTCTAAAATGGAGTTTAGGGAGTTATAAGAAAGAAGATCCCGCTCAAAACTGCCAAAACTTACATTTTAAAACATCAAAAACCGTCAACAGGTTTTGGGTGTCGACGGCGCTCAAACCTGTAAGTTCAGTATAACTCTGTGATAGGGCGTCGGTGGCGCCAGTGGTCAAAAATTCTCACTGAACTTTGTTTGGCCCAAAATATTCCAATATCTCAATTTGATCCACCATTTATCCATTTTAAAAGTATTTAGGAGTAATTAGGACTCAAAAAATAACTATTTAGAAAGCACAACTACATTGAACAAGAAAACACACCACAAAGATACATATGGGTTGTCTCCCACAGCGCTTAGTTTAACGTCGTCAGCCTGACAAACAATTCAGTTAATCGATATTACTCAGCAATAAAACCTCTTTAAAGTCAGGTTGAAACCCGTCAAAGTAAGGCTTTAATCGATGCCCATTAACCTTGAAAATCTTTCCAGTATCATGATCTTTAATATCAATAGCTCCAAAAGAATGAACTTTTACAACTGTAAAAGGTCCTCACACTATCGACTTGAGCTGTCCAGGAAATAACTTCAATCTTATCTTGTATAACAAAACTCTTTGTCCAAATTCCAATTTCTTTCTCAATATCTTCTGATCATGCCATAATTTCATTTTCTCTTTATAGATCCTATCATTGTGATAAGATGCATTTCTAATCTCTTCTAATTCATTCAATTGCATAAATCTTTTTTCTCCAGCATTTTTCAAATTAAAATTCAACTCTTTTATCGCCCAATATGCTTTATGCTTCTATTCAATCGGTAAATGGCAAGTCTTACCAAACACTAGTCTATAAGGAGACATTCCAATAGAAGTTTTAAAAGCAGTCCTATAAGCCCATAAAGCAGTATCTAATCGAGAAGACCAATCTAATTTATGATTATCCATAATTCTCTCCAAAACTCTTTTAATTTCACGATTAGACATTTCTGCTAAACCACTAGTCTGGGGATGATAAGCAGTAGAGATTCTATGAATAATATTATATTTCTCAATTAATCTCTTAATTTGATTATTCCTAAAATGGGATCCACCATCAGTTATGATCACTCTCGGCATTACATATCTTCTAAATATATTTTTTGTTCAAAATTTTGAAACACTCTGAGTATCACATCTAGGTAAAGCAATAGCTTCAATCCATTTCGAGACATAATCAATGGCAACCAATACATATAAATTTCCAAATGAAGGAGTAAATGATCCCATAAAATCTAATCCTCATACATCAAAAATTTCAACTTCCAATTTATAATTTAGAGGCATCTCATTTCTTCTAGAGATATTACCTACTCTTTGACATCGATCACATGATTTAATATATATCTATAAATATTTCTAAAAAGAGTAGGCCAATAAAATCTAGATTGTAGAATCTTAAAAGTTGTTTTATCAGTACCAAAATGACCTCCAAATTTAGAATCATGACATCGTTGAATAATCACATTCATTTCTTCTTGTGGCACACATCTCCTAATAATCAGATCCTTATACTATTTATATAGATAAGGCTCATCCCAAAAAAAAAATCTTGCATCATATTTAAACTTCTTTAGTTGTTGCCTTGTTAGATCAGATGGTACAATATCACTTACAATATAATTCACAATATCAGTATACCAAGGCAAATTGCTTCCTATAATAATATAAAGTTGCTCATCAAGGAAAATTTTTGTAATTTCCTTTTCAAATTTAGATAATTTATCATATTCAAATCTTGACAGATGATCAGCTATTTGGTTATCAGATCCCTTCCTATCAACTATCATAAAGTCTAATTCTTGCAGAAGAAGTATCCATCTAATTAGTCTAGGTTTCATATCCTTCTTTTGCATTAAATACTTGATAGTCGAATGGTTTATATGCACAAATCTTTTAGCTCCAATTAAATAAGGTCTAAATTTTTCAAAAGCAAATACTATAGCTAATAACTCTCTTTCAGTTGTGGTATAATTAATTTGAGCCTCATTAAGAGTTTTACTAGCATAGTAAATGACTTTGAAAACTTTATCATGCCTTTGCCCCAATGCTACTCTGATCGCATAATCACTCACATCACACATAAGTTCAAATAGGTTCTCCCAATCTGGTAAAACAATTATAGGTGCAGTGATTAATTTCTCTTTCAATAATTTGAAAGCACTCAAGCATTCATCATTAAAATCAAATTTTCTATCATTTTCTAAAAGTCGGCACAAAGGTTTGGTAATTTTAGAAAAATATTTAATATATCGTCTGTAAAATCCAGTGTGTCCTAAGAATCTCCTCACCTCTCTCACAGTAGTGGGTGGCGGCAATCTCTCAATCACTCTAATTTTAGCAGATCGACCTCCATACCATGTTCATAAATTTTATGCCCAAGCTCAATTCCTCCTGCAACCATAAATTGACATTTCTCCCAATTCAGAACTAGATTTGTTTTCTCACAAAGCACCAAAACTTTAGCTAAGTTTTCCATGCAAATTTCAAATGAAGTCCCGAATACAAAGAAATCAACCATAAAAACTTTTATTCCATTATCTATCATACTACCAAAGGTAGACATCATACATCTCTGAAATGTTGCAGGTGCATTACACAAACCAAAAAGCATTCTTTGAAAAGCAAAGGTTCCATAAGGGCTAGTAAATGTTGTCTTTTCTTGATCCTCAGGAGCAATAGGTATTTGAAGGTAACCAGTATATCCATCCAGAAAGCAGTAGTACTTGTGTCCAGCAAATCTCTCTAACATTTGATCGAGAAAAGGAAGAGGAAAGTGATCTTTTCTGGTGGTGGCATTTAATTTCCTATAGTCAATACAAATTTATCATCCATTAATTTGCCTTATGGGTATAATTTCATTATATTAATTCACTTCAACATTCACTCCTCCCTTATTCGATACACAATGTATTGGACTCACCCAAGCACTATCCGAAATAGGATAAATAATTCCAGGACCCAGTCATTTTAAAATCTCTTTCTTAAGTAATTCTTTCATTATTGGATTCAATCTCCTTTGTGGATCAACTCTCGGTTTATGTTCTTCATCTAATAAAATTCTATGCATACAAATCAAAGGACTAACTCCTTTAATATCTGCCAAAGTCCATCAAAAAGCTTTCTTATATCTTTTTAAAGTCTCCAAAAACTTCTGCTCTTGATAATCATTTAACTCCGAAGATACAATAACTGGCAGGGTAGATGATTCTCCTAAAAACATATACTTTAAATTATTAGGGAGAATTTTCATCTCAAGTTCAGAAGGTTTTATTATAGATGAAATTAAGCTTTTATTTCCACCTTCCCTAGTGTCTAATACTTTGAATTTCTCCTGAACATACTCCAAATCTTCATTCTTCTTACTATTTGAATTTTCATCATTTTCAATTTCTTCTTCAAATATATTTTCATACTCTACTTCTTTTTCAAATATATTCTCAAAATGATCGTTTCTCAAATATTCACAGACCTTCATCCTAAAACATTCATTATCTTTTTCCATTGAGGGACACTTCATAGATTTCAAAATATTAAAGGTCACCTCTTGATCATTAACTCTCATAGTTAATTCTCTTTTTTGAACATCAATCACTTCTCTTCCAGTAGCAAGGAATGGTCTTCCCAAAATGATTGGAATTTCTTTATCGTCCTCCATATCAAGTACAATAAAATCCATAGGAAAGATAAATTTATCCACTTTCACTAACACATCTTCCACCACTCCTTTAGGGTAAGTAATGGAACGATCGACCAACTGAAGAGTCACAAATGTAGGAGAAATTTCTCCTATTCCCAACCTTTTGAATGTTGATAAAGGCATAATATTAATACTAGCTCCCATATCATAAAAGCTTTTCCGAAAAATTTTCACCTATAGCACACTGAATAGTGAAACTACCATAATCTTTATGTTTTTTCGGAAGTTTCTTCTGAATAATTGTAATACACTCTCTGCTAAGTGCAACAGTTTCATTATCTGTGAAATTTCTTTTCTTTCTTAAGATATCCTTCATAAACTTGGCATAGTCAGGTGATCCACTTAAAAAATACTCATTTTTATGCCTTATTTATGATTTAATTCCTAAGGATATTATGCATTAATTAAAGGTATTTTCATGTTTTTGGATGTAGATGATTAAAAAGAGCTCAAGAAGGAAAAAAAAGTGCATAAAAGCAAAAAGGAGCAAAAATTGAGCTTATAGAGCAATTTCTGGAATTATTGTCCTGGCGGCTAGGCGCCAAAGTCCGGCGCCTAAGTGCCAGTTCGATACAGATGTTGTTAAGTTTTTTTTATGACTTTGGGCAGTTATTTTGATGGTGTTAAGTGGTTATTGGAGCTTCTAGAAGGATGGAAGTTACTCCTAATATATAGGACATGTGATACAATGTATTTGGACTCAAGGAAATGGTCTTGATCGTGAAGAGGTACGACCCAAAGTCAAGCGGTGCGAACGACCTAGTCACGGAGTCCGGCTCCTAGGCGCAGCGATTACCTTCTAGAAGATACATTGAATTTGGACAAATTTTGAAGAGGTGTCTTAAGCAACCCCTGGTCAAATTTAGTGCTTTATAAATAGGAGCCCATTCTACAGAGCAAATTACACCAAATCCCCCCCCCACTTAGTACACATACCCATTTTAGCATATTCTAGTTTAATTTAGTCTCTTCAATACATAGGATGCCACTTTATTTTGTATCTAATGAGTTTATTTTGAGTGTTTATTGTGTGTAATTGCTGTTGGAGTCTTTCATCATTGTGTTGGAGTCAGTAGAAGTCAGCGGAGCTCTTGAAGGAACACTTCAGATAAGTACTTGTACTTTGTTTCAAAGTTTTATAAATATGTTTTGTTGTGTTATTTTAATAAGTTATGAGTAGTTAGTTATCTTTATCCTTTCAACTATGAAAAGATTATAAATTAATTAAATTTCGTAGGAGAATTAAATATAAAATATTTTAAACTATTATGATAATATGAATACCTAATCTTAGTTTACTTTTTAAATTGGCCATTTAATTTGTTAAAATCTGTTAAAGAGTTTTGAGACCTATCTGGAGATAAATTCTTAACTAGTAGATATCACATGAATCCTTAAGGTAATCGAAGGCTTTACGTAGATTATTTAAGGTGAAGTGCAAATAAATAGGAAGATATTATTTATTGGTCATTGAATTAATTAGTTTTTAGAGTGACAGACTAAATTCTAATAATTTGGTTTATAGAAAGGTAACGGATCACTGGTAGGGCTGACCATAGCCACCCTTACATATCTAGTAGTGTGAGCCAAGATTAACCCATTCTACAAATAACACGTCCTGAGCCTAACTATAGATTAGTCAATGGTCTTTGCACCTGGACCAAAGGGTAAAAAATAGAAATGCTTCTATTTTGCACAATACTATAATCTTAATTCCCTACAAAATATAATTAATCTATAATTCTTGGATTAATTGAAAAAGGAGAAAGTCGTTTTTATAATTGCATTAAATTACTGCTTACTTTACTTTCCTGCTTATTGTTTACTTTCTTTTAGTAAATGTTAATAGTTAATTAAATTTGAATATATATATATATATATATATAAGTATATATAATTTGCTTAAGAAAATTTCAAAATATTGTTATTATATATTTTTACTTTTTGTTTTTATTATCCCTGTAGGATCGATAACCAGGACTCCACTAAAGCCCTGTATTACTTGAACGATACGTATACTTGCATTTAAAATTGTGACTTTTACAATAATTAAATCTAATAAAATAATAAAAGTAAACCTCGTACATCAAGTTTTTGAAGCCATTTGCCAGGAATTAAATCTTCTAAAAAGTTGTTTCAAAATCTTGTATTTTAAAGCATAATTAAAGTCGCGTCGCATCAAAATTTTGGCGCCATCGCCGGGGATAAGATAAAGTAAAAGTAAAAATAAAAAAAAAACTAAACAAAACAAAAAAACAAAAACATTAAAATAAAACAAAATTATTATTTTTAAACTTTTATGCAAACTTCTGGATCTAAAGGATTACTGCCTTTTGATCCTGAATTAGAAAGAACAATTAAAAGAATTAAAAAAAAAAGAAAACAAGTATCAAAACATAAAAAATGGCTAACTTACATAACAATAATCAAAATCCAATCAAAATTAATGAACAAAATATTTATAAACCATTAAGGGAATATGCAAATCCTATAGCTGATGAACTTCATGTTAGTATACAAATTCCCGCTGTAGATGCTAATTCTTTTGAGCTTAAACCTTCTATTATTCAAATGGTTCAAAACAATCAATTTGAAGGAACACCTAATGAGGATCCAAATTTACACCTTGCTAGTTTTTTAGAACTTCGTGCTACCTTCAAATATAACAATGTTTCTAATGATGCAATTAGGCTTAGACTCTTTCCTTTTTCCTTAAAAGATAAAGCAAAGATGTGGCTTAATTCATTAGCAACTTGTTCTATTAAAACATGGGCAGATATGGCACAAAAATTTCTTGCTAAATATTTTCCTCCTTCTAAAATTGCTAAACTATGAAATGATATACTTCATTTACATAATTTAATGTAGAAACAATTTATGAAGCTTGAAAAAGATTTAAAGAACTATTAAGAAAATGTCCTCATCATGCTTTACCAGATTAGTTAATTATTCAAACATTTTATAATGGACTTATTGGATCACTTAGATCAATTATTGATGATGCTGTTGATGGTTCTTTAATGGCTAAGACATTTAAGGAAGCCTGCACCTTAATAGAAGAAATGGCTAACAACAATTTTCAATGGCCTTCCGAAAGGGTTAATTCTAAAAGAATGGCCAGTATTCATGATAATGAAGTCTTTTATATTTTAGCTTCAGAAGTGGTTGCGATATCTAAGAAATTAGATAATTTTGCTATTAATATATTGCATGTCAATAATGAAAATGCTGCAAATTCTGATGATTCTCAAATAATGAAAACTTTGCAAGCTATTGCTAGTAAAACTAATAATCCTTATTCTAATTATTATAATCTTTGTTGGAAAAAAATCATCCTAATTTTAATTGGAGTAATGGAAATCAAACCAATCCAAATTGAAACTATCAAGGAAATTCAAACTATAGACAAACTTATCCTCCTGGTTATAACAATCTGTAGAAAAAGTTGGCTGTAAAAGAATTGATCTTGGAACATAGCAATCAGTTACAGAGTCAAAACACTGTTATTCGTAATATTGAGAATCAGATGGGTCAAATTGCTAATTTCATTAATTACAGACCTCAAGGAACACTGCCTAGCAATGTCGAAATTAATCCTAAAGGATCAGGAAAAGAACATGAACAAGCAAAAGCTGTACAACTTAGAAGTGGAAAGGAATTAATAGAGAAAACACATAATGAGATTGAAAAAGAGAAAGAAGTTGAAGAGATTGAAAAACCTAAAGATACCTTTCTCCAAGTAAAGATCATACTGTTGTACCTACTGAAGTGGAAGTTGAAAGACCACCACCACCTTTTCCTCATAGACTTAAACAGCAGAAGCTTGACCATCAATTTTCTAAGTTCTTTAAAATTTTTGAGAAGTTTACCATCAACATTCCTTTTGTTGAAGCTTTGAAGCAAATGCCAAGCTATGCAAAATTTATGAAGGATATTTTAAGAAGAGAAAATTTGAAGCTTATGAAATTGTTGCATTAAGTGAAGAATGTGGTGCAATTATCCAGAAGAAATTACCTTAGAAACTTAAAGATCCTGGAAGTTTCACTATACCATGTGCTATTGGAGAAAAAATCTGTAAAAAAGCCTTATTTGATTTAGGAGCTAGTATTATTCTCATGCCATTTTCAATCTTTAGAAGGTTAGATTTAGGAGAGATCTCTCCTACCAATGTAACTGTCCCTTTGCTGATCGATCGATCACTTATCCTAAAGGGGTTATAGAGGATGTGCTTGTTAAGGTAGATAAATTTATCTTCTCTGTAGATTTTATTGTTCTAGATATGGAAGAAGATAAAGAAATACCTATCATTTTAGAAAGACTTTTTTTAGCTACCGGTCGAGCAATGATTGATGTGCAAAATCGAGAATTAACAATGAGAGTTAGTAATCAAGAGATAACATTCAATGTTCTGAAATAAATGAGGTATCCTGAAAAAGAAAAATGCTATCGGATGGATATTTTTAATTATATGATTGAAAAGCATTACCAAGAAAGATGTAAGGTCATTTTTAATAATAAAAACAAAGAATCTATGTTATATGATGAGTTATTAAATGAAGAGAATTCAACTGAAGAAGCTCATTATATTCATGAAAATTGAGAAATTTTAGACACAACTACAAATGAGATATTATTACCCTAAATTGAAAAAGCCCCTGAACTGGAATTAAAAATGTTACCTGCGCATTTAAAGTATGCATTTCTCGGAGATTCATTAACTTAACTTGTAATTATATCTTCAAAACTAAGCAAAGATCAAGAAGAAAAATTAATTAGAGTTCTGAAGAGTTATTAGAAAGCTTTTGGTTAGATTATTGCAGATAAAAAAGGAATAAGCCCTTCAATCTGTATGCATAAAATTTTAATGGAAGAAAATTTTAAACCCACAATTGAACCCAAAAGAAGATTAAATCCAATTATGAAAGAGCTTGTTAAGAAAGAAATTTTGAAATGGTTTGATGCTGGAATTATTTATCCTATTTCGGATAGCCAATGGGTAAGTCTTATTCATTATGTTCCGAAGAAAGGAGAACTGTCATTGTTAATGAAAAAAATGAATTAATCCCAATAAGATAAGTTACTAGATGGCGAATTTGCATTGATGATCGAAAATTAAACAACACCACTAGGAACCATCATTTTCCTTTACCTTTTTTGGATCAAATGTTGGATAAACTTGCTGGACATTCATATTTCTGTTTTCTGGATAGATATTCTGGTTATCATCAATTACCTGTTGCTTCTGAGGATCAAGAAAAGACAACATTTACTAGTCCTTATGGAACATTTGCCTTTAGAAGAATGCCTTTCGGTTTATGCAATGCACCTGCAACTTTTCAAAGATGTATTATGTCAATATTATGTGATTTGATTGATAAAGGAACTGAAGTATTCATGGACTATTTTTCAGTTTTTTGGAACTTTTGAATCTTGCTTGGAAAATATAACGAAAATTTTGAAGAGATGTGAAGAAACAAATTTAGTTCTAAACTTGGAAAAATGTCAATTTATGGTTACAGAAGGCATTGTACATGCACATAAAGTTTCACAAATAAGGATGGAAGTTGATCAAGCAAAAGTGAAAATTATTGTTGAATTGCAACCACCTACTACCGTTACTGATGTAAGCAGTTTTCTGGGTCATGCTAGATTTTAAAGGAGATATATAAAGGATTTTTCTATAATTGCTAAACCTCTTTGCCATTTATTAGAAAAAGAAACTAAATTTGAATTCAATGAAAATTGTCTGAATGCATTTAATATTCTGAAAGAAAAGTTATCCATTGCACCTGTCATTGTTGCACCTGATTGGAATAAACCTTTTGAATTAATTTGCGATGCAAGTGATTATACAATCAGAGCTGTATTAGGACAAAAATATGAGAAGATTTTTAAAGTTATATACTATGCAAGCAAAACTCTTAATGAAACTCAAATAAATTACACAACTACTGAAAAAGAGAAGTTAGCAATAGTATATGCTTTTGATAAATTTAGACCATATCTTCTTGGAACAAAATGTATCGTACACACTGATCATTCTGGTGTTAAGTATTTAATGTCTAAAAAGGATTTTAAACCTAGATTGATCAGATGGGTTTTACTTTTACAAGAATTTGATTTTGAAATAGTAAATAGAAGAGGGACTGACAACCAAATTGTTGATCCCAATAATCAAAAACAATAATGAGAAGATTTATGAAGAAATTTAAAATGAAAAATTCTCGGATGAGCAATTATATGTCATTCAAGTATTACAAATACCGTGGTATGCAGATATAGTTAACTACTTGGTTAGCAATATTTTACCATATGGGATGAATAGTAAATATATTAAGAAATTCAAGAATGATTGTAAATCATATATTTGGGAAGATCCTCATTTATTTAAAATAGGAAGAGATTTTGTGATTCAAAAATGTGTACCTTATGTAGAAACTTTTGCTATTATTCAAAAATGTCACGATTCTGAATTTGGAGGACACTTTGGAGTGGATAAAACTGCATTTAAAATTTTAAATTCTGGATTTTATTGGCCTACTTTATTTAAAGATGTTGGACATTATGTGAAAACTTGTGATCTATGTCAAATAATGGGAAATATATCCAGAAAAGATGAAATGCCTCTAAATTTTATATTAGAAATCAAAATTTTTGATGTATGGGGTTTAGACTTTATGGGACCTTTCGTACCATCATCTGGAAAGATTTATATTTTATTAGCAGTTGATTATGTTTCAAAGTAGAATGAAGCTTTAGCTTTACCGAGCTGTGATTCCAAAAGTGTTTCAAAATTTTTAAAGAAAATGATTTTTAGAAGATTTGGAATGCTTAGGTTAATTATCACAGATGGGGAAGTCATTTCAGAAATATAAGAATTCAATCATTGCTTGAAAAATTCAGATTTAAGCATAGAATTGCAACTGCTTATCATCCTCAAATAAGTGGAATGGCTGAAGTATCAAACAAAGAAATTAAAAGAATATTTGAAAAGACTGTTAATCCTAAAAGAACTGACTGGGTTGATAGACTTGATTCTGCATTATGATCTTATAGAACAGCTTATAAGACACCTATCAGAATATCACCTTATCGGTTAATTTATGGTAAACATTGTCACTTACATGTTGAACTGGAGCATAATGCTTATTGGGCGATAAAGGAGTTCAATTATAATTTGAATACTGTAGGAGAAAAATGATTATTTCAACTTAATAAAATGGAAGAGATAAGAAATGAATCTTATGAAAATGCAAAAATTTATAAGGATAGAATGAAGAAATTACATGACAAAATGATTTCAAGGAAAATATTCGAGCCTGGACAAGAAGTATTATTATTTAATGATCGTTTAAAACTTTTCCCTGGAAATTTAAAATCTAAATGGATGGGACTGTTTATAATTAAGAAAGTATACCCTTATGGAGCTGTGGATATTAAAGACCCCAAAACTTAACAGATTAAGACTGAAGCCTTATATGAGAAAAATGAAATTAAATTACAAAGAGTCTTATGAACTGAGTCTACCCAATTAATTCAATTAATTAGGTCAGGCTGGCGATGTTAAACCAAGCACTTTGTGGGAGGCAACAGATATTTATTAGTTTGAGTTTAATTATCGCTGTAAAGTTATGTCTTAGTTTTGACTAAATTTGTATATAACTTCTAGAAATAAATAGCTAACAAGTCTGTATTGGCTTAAGCTAAACATTTTCTTGAAATATATAGAAATTGGACTTGGACCACTCCATGACTAATGTGAGTAAAATGAAGATCAAGTTAATCTTCGTTTGTGATTATTTATGATTTGAATTTTTTGTAATTGTGTTTGTGTATTGATCATATTCGTTTATTAGACCTATTTTTACGACCAAAACTTTACAAAATTTGACGATAGGCGAATCGGAGTCGATCGAGTTTCTGGCGCCTAGGAGCCAAAAGTTGGCACCTAAGCCCCAGAATAACTGGCATATCAATGAATCTGGCACCTAGGCGCCAGATTCCGGCGCCTACGCACCGTGGTTACAGATCGTGGAAAATCTGAATTTCTTCAGTTTTTCACACAAAATCTCTTTATTTATAGCCTATTTTTCCTCCCCAATCCTATAGACACATTAATTTTGACCAGAGCAATTCATTTTAGAGGAGTTAGGAAGAATTTAGAGGCCATGGATAGAGGAAATCATGGAAATGAAGTAAGAGACAAATGTCCTAAAGATCCTCAAACTTATTTTAATCGTTTTATTGTTGTTAGTTTAGAGAAAATGTTTAGTCGAATGGATAAGATTTAAGAGAAACTTCAAAGTATTGGTAATTGTCTCCATGAGATGTACCACCAATAGAAACACTTTGAATGATAAACCAGACTTCAATCTGATCACATGGCTGCCTATCAAGACGCTCAAGAAGAAATGTATGCGAAGAACAAATGGATTGCTAAAAGCAGCTTTGGAATTTCCAAGGGCGTTGGTGTTCTATCCCTTCGATCCTAGCGAAATTCATTGCGAAAGAGATGGAAATTGAAAATCGGTGTTAAATAGATTCTATGTGTGTTTTAGGTGTGATTGAGTCTTATTTTAGTGTGTTGAATATCTAATGTGTGTATTTGCTTAAATTGTTCAATGTTTGTTATTGGATTTGAATGTTTGCTTTTAATATGTTGTTGATTGTGTTCTTTATATAACGATGAAGCTTGATACAAGTCTTATACTGAAGATTGTTGAATTTGGAATGGATATTAGGATTTTGAATTGAAGAATTTGGATACATTTATGTGGATCTATGCTTTTATTTTAAATTGATTGTAAAAATATTTGGAGGTTATAAAATGGATTAATACTCTCATAATAGTAATTAAGAGTCGAATTTGATAAGATTTGGTGGAAAATATTTAATTTAAATTGAATTTTTGAAAAGGCGAGTCTGGCGCCTAGGCGCCGGTTCAGCCTGAACCCGAAAACTCATCTTCTTAAACCCCCCCCATGCCATTTTTGACGCCTAAGCTTCCTTCTCCACAGTATTTTCACAAAAATACCACCTAGAGATCCCATTTAAAGCTGGATTTTCAAGTTTTCTGGCTTGAAATCACCCGATTTCTTCATCTCGAGGTTAGATCTACATTCTAAACTAATTATTTTTTATTTTTACCATGGATTTTGCTCTCATTAAGAAAAACTAAGATTTTGAGAAAACTTTTGATTTTTTATGATCAAATTCATGGGTGTTTAAGCTATTTCAAGTTTGAAAAGCTTAAATTAGTTTATTTTCCTAGATCCGTTGAATTTATTTCACGTTTTTCTTTCACATTTAGATGGCACCCAAATCTAAGCGAGGAAAGCAACGAAAAAACTTTGATCGTAGTAAGTTTGTCACTGCTGCTGCACACTTCCGATATAATGATTTTGCTAGGAATCGGAAGTTTATCTCAGAGCGAAGTTTCTATAATCCTGGAGGAATAATTGAGGAGACAATCGTTGCACTCAACTGGTAACGATTTTGCTATTTCACTGTTGTTGTCGTTATCCCGGTGGTTAGAGAGTTTTATGCTAATTTCGTGGATGCGGAGGAATACGAGATTTTCGTTCGAGGAGTTGGAGTAGGATTCACTCCTGAACGTATTAACATTTTCTATAGCCTGTCGCCAAACATTGAGTGTTATTACTCAGGTTTATCTCCATCTAAGGAAGATTTGGACATGATCATTGCCAAACTGATTGATAGTACTGGAGCCTGGAAAACTCGGAATGGAAAAAAGGGTAAATTTTTAATCTTCTAAGCTTAATGGTGTTTCCAAGGCATAGCATTATTTTATTTCTGCTCGTCTCCTTCCATCCAATCATCTGAGTGAAGTTACCAGAGATAGAGTTATTCTAAACTACTGCCTTCCAGAGAAGAAGTCTATTGATGTAAGGTGCATTATTTATGATTTTGTGGACGCTACTGCTCGTTCTAGCACATATATTGGACTTGGTTTTCCATCACTGATCTATTCTCTTTGTTAAAGTGCTGGATTGGTTGATGAGCTTTCTGAAGAAAAGCTTAAGTCGACGAAGCCTATAGGAAGAGAGAGTGTCAGCATTTATGACCGATTGCGAGGTAAGAGTTCTACTGCACCTGCTGGTGTTGACCTCATTTTTGATGAGGTCTTCTCTTCTTCTCTTTAGTACTTAGGATCTAGCCTTAGGCTTTTCCTTTGACTATCCTAGAGGATTAAAATTGGGACCCACCTTTTAGAAATTCAAACCACTTCTTAACTCCCTGCAAACTCCACAAACTTGATTGTAGATCCCTAATCACCTAGAGGGTTGAAATCAAATGTGGAAGTTTAAAGGATGAGTTTCTATAGGACTCTTTGGCCTTAGGACTGCCCTGGGTGGCCTGGTCTGGTGAAGGGCTGACTTACACATACACTACACGTATACACTACACTTTCACACACCTCCTAAAACCACACCCATACCTAACTTGACCTCCTGACTCATGTAGGTGATTCACATGGATGGTCCTTAACCCCTAAGCCCTTGGCTAAGAGGGTTAGGAACAACATAAGTGAATGCCTCAAATGAGTCCCTTCATGACTCATGTGGACTTGATATGGCTTCATGGCTCAACCAAAATGATTTTATTCCACGTACATTCACCTAATCTTCAATTTCCTAAATTTTCAATTTTTGACCCCCGGGACCCTACACCCGCCTAGCCTACCCAAAACCCTTGAAATCCTCCAAAATTTCCAAATCACCCAAAATTCCCCAAAGTCAATCCCAAACATTCCCACATTACTCAAATTGATCATCCTTACCCAAAAATACCAAAAATTCCAAAAATACCTCCCAATACCCTCCAAATACCCAAAATACCCCTCTTGACCCAAAAATCCAAAAATTCAGAAAATTCCCAGAAAATTCCCAGAAAATTCCAAATATTCCAAATTTCATTTGTTTCAACTACACCAAGGGCCAATTTTGTCAATTTACCCCACTTTTGTCAAAACCCCCAATTTGACCCATTTTAACCCTAAGTGAACCCAATGTCAAACCAAACCTACCCAATTGACCCAAATCCTGGTCCAATTCAATTCTAAACATCAATTAATCATTCCCAACACCAATCTAGACCAAATCCAAGTCCAATTTGATTGACATTTGGATCCAATTTCACTTTTGGCCTTAAAGCCCAATTTGGACCCATGACCCAAACCTAACCCAAACTAACCCAATTCAACTCCAATTAACCCCAAATCTTTTCTAAACCTTCCTTAACATCCCTACAAACAAAAAATTAACATGATTTACCTAAAATTTAGACCCAAACCCCACTCAAATTCAATCCAAAGCTAAAAAGCCCAATTTTGACCTAAACCCAAACCTAACCCAAATAAGCCCAAACCCCAAAATCAAAACCCAACCAAAGCCAAAACCTCTTTGAAACACTCCCATAAACATTTCTCAACATTTATTTTACATCAATTTCAACCCTAGCCCAACATTGGCCCAAGTTAGCCCAATTTGACCTACATTGGCCCATTTACCAAAGAGGCCCAAATCCAACCCAATTCAAACCCAAATCACTCCAAACTCATTTCAAATCACTCATGACATATCCCTAAACCAAACCCAACAATTATTTGGCCCAAACTTCTACAAAATTCCCATCCATGAATTCATTCTTAAACTTAAAAGCCCACTTACATGAAACCTTTCTAAAGCCCATCTCCACAAAAATCCAAAGGGCCAAAATCAATCCAAAACCCATATGACAATTGCTCTACACCATATTTTCAATTAAATCAATCCCTAAGTTTCAAAACCCATCATGAAGCCATTCCAAATTAAGCCCCATACAAATTCCCATCAAAATACCAAAATTTTCTTAAACCCATTTCCATGAAATTGACTTAACTTTTCCCAAGCCAAAGATGAGCCATGAAGCCATGCATGAGCCACATGGAAGCCATGAGAGCCTCTTTACATGTCACCATGCCACATTGGGTAAGAGGGGAGAGAGATTTCCTTAATTCCTAAAAGTCTTTAACCTCACCCATGATACCCCTTAACCAAGATTTAATCCAAATATTCTTGGATAAGGACATCACCACCTTTTGACCAGTTAGCCTAACTGATTTTCTCAGCCCAAGGCTAGCCATGGGGAGGTGAACCCGACCAAACAAATGGGTCGACCAAACCTAGCCAAGATTAATCATATCCCCATGCCATTTTGATCCAAGTTCTTTACACATGTCCATGCTCAATCGGCGCACTAATGCCAAGCCCCGACCCCACCGGCCAAGATGGTGACTCGAGACCGGCCGGCCAGCCACCGAGCCGCCGGAAAACGCCATGCCCGAGAGCTCACATGTGAGCCCAACATTGGAATTCTCCCTCGCCGAGCCGCCCCATGCCCAATGGCCACCATGGTCGTTCTTCCCATGCCCGAGCAGCCGATCCCAACCCTTAGCCATCCTCGCGAGGCTCTCCGACCACCTCTATTTAAACCCAACCCCCTCATGGCCATGAAGGAGAGTTGCACAAACCTTGCCTGAAACTTCTGCCAAAATTGTTCCAGGCCCTACTCCATACTTAGAGCGATTGATCCCCGATGTCAATTCGCCCTAATCCCCACGCAACGAACCCAATTTCTTAACCGAAATTTCACCCAAAACCAGGACACTTTGCCACAGTGAGCCAATCTTCAAATTTACTGGCCTTACACCTTCACTAGACCAAGAGGAGAAGTTTCCCACTGAAAGCCCCATCTCCAGGACACCCAGTTGTTCGAGCCTCCAAGCTTTGTGATCGGCTGTGGTCACTTTCATAGCTAGGCAATTCACCAGACCAGGAGACTTCATCTGGAGCTTGCTGGGACGCAATCGAAGGTGACACAACCCTCAGATTGAAGCCACACTTCTCTGAGCAAAGGTATGAGCTAATTCTTTATCCCGAGCTTCTGGAGATTCTCCATTTCAAATGCTTTAATTTCAATACATGATCACCGTATAGATATATTCGTCTCTTCAAGACGAATCCATAGAGCATAAGAACACGAAAATCTGTTGAGAAATGAGTAAGTTCTTAGGGTTTTAGTGTGGACGGCTCTCGGGTGAGGACACTTGGGGACAATGAACGGATGCCGTTCATTCCATACACGCGCGGACGGACGGCCAGGATCGCGCAGGATGAGGAGACGGAACGATACAGCGGGCCCCTGGAGCGCTGAGTTGGATGGCGGCGTCGAATCAAAAAGCGCCATGCGGCACTTCAGAGATTTTAAGGTTGACGCGACGCCGACTCGGATAAATAGAAAAATAGGGATTTTCTGATTTATTTAATTCCCTAAACTTCAAAAATCCATAACTTTGTGTAGAAAAATCAGAAAAATAAAATAAAAATACCCTCTTACTCGAGTGAACGGAGGAGAATAATGTGGAAAAGAAATCATTTAATTTCATCCAGTATTTTATTTTTAATGATTTATTTACCCTCTGCATTGTTTTAATTCTCCATGCATATAGGAAATTCACCATGGCATGAGACCATAGGGCTTTTAAAGCCTCTGAATTTGGGAACATTCCCTGAATTTTCCAAGGTCAGAGGCCATCCCTATGAGAAGTTATTGATTTTTCAAATTCATGTTACTGTTTTGAGTATTTTAAATCCAATAATTAGCATGTTGTGAAATAAATTCTAGGAAAATTTGGTGATGTTTCTTATGACTATAGGACCCTAGGAAAAATAGGTTTTGAATTAATTCATTTAAAATAACCCTAATTGGTTTAAACACCCAAAATAGTTCCCTAATTAATTAGAGCTAATCATACATCAAATTGACTTGAAATCAATTCTCCACTGACCTTTAGGATCAAAGGAACCCACCATAAAAATTTGAAGTCAATTGGGCTTGTTTAGCCCTACTAAATGGGTTGATTAAGCCATTTAGTCAATTTGAACTTTAAAAAATTCATAACTTTCAAAATGCTTTTCAAATATTCACCAAATTAGTTTTGGAGCCTCTCTGATATTAGGGGAATTTAAGAAATTTAAATTTTCAAATTTCTAAAAAATTTAATTTTTTGCATTATTTTAATATTTTAATAATTAAAAAATAGTAAAAATCATAAAAATAATAAAATTCACCAAAATTTCACATTTTAAATTTTAATCACTTAGGAACAAACCTCATATTTTTTTCTTAGGTCTATTTGGAGAGATATTAAATTTTAAAGCCCTAAGGTAATTTTTTTAAAAAAATGTATTTTTTTAGCATTTCCACTAAAATAATTCTAATAAATCAAAGAAAAATCAGAAAATTGTAAAGATTGATTCTCTGATTTCCTTAATATCAAAGAGATTTTTGAAAAATATAAAATTCATTTTTCAACCTTTATTTTATTTTTAAATTAATTAATACTACAAAACTTAAAATAATTATAATAAAAAGAATATAATTCAAAAAATCACCAAAATGGGTCCAAGTGGTCCTCTAGTCATTAGGAATGTCCCATAATTTTCTCAAGGATAGAAACTTTCCCTTGGTCATATTATTAAATTTTCCTTGGAAATCTCTATTCTCCACCAAAAATAATTACATAAATAAATTAAATATAGAAAAATCACATTTTCTCCTCTCATGTCTTTATTGGCATATGAGCAAAGTCACATAAAAATTTCAAGTTCATTTAAGCTCAATTTAGTGAGTTATGAAATTATTAAGCTTGAAGGGCAAAATGATAATTAAAATTTTAACCCTTAATTAAAATTTTAGGCTTAATAAAATTAAAAAAGTAAAATATTTGATCTTAATCTGATTTGGATGATTGAAATCTAAATAATTAAGGGATAGAAACCTATTAAACAATTTAAGAATAATTAAAATGAACTTTAATTGAATAATTGATTAAATTTGGAAGAATAATAAAATTGGAATTATTAAAATAGGGATATTATTAGGAAGAGATTTGTTCTTTAATCTAAGGATCCCTAAATTAATCATCTCAATAATATTTAATTCCCAATTATAATGATAATTCAAATTTAAGATTTAAAATTCTAAAAGACTTAACCATTAAATTAAATTAAAGTTAAATTATTAAACCCTTTTAAATTTTCAATTAAGATTAAAAATAAAATTAAATTAAAATTTAAATTAAATTAAATTAAAACATATTAAATTAAATCAAATTAATTTAAATCAAATTAAATTAAAATTAAATTAAAATCAAATTAAATTAAATTAAATTAAAATTAAAAATAAAATTAAATTTAAATTTAAATTAAATTAAATTAAATTAAATTAAATCAAATTAAATTAAATTAAAGGAAATTAAATCAAATTAAATTAAATTAAATTAAATTAAATCAAGTTAAATTAAATTAAATTAAATTAAATCATATCAAATCAAACTAAATTGAATTAAATTAAATAAAAAATAATAATAAAATCAAGTTAAAATTAAAATTAATTTAAATTAAATAAATTAAATTAAAATTAAAGCTAAACCAAATTAAATTAAATTAAAGTTAAATTAAATTGAATTAAAAAAAATAATAACATCTCCTGAGAGATAAAGAAATTCAAAATAAAGCAACTTGAACACTATTCCAAATTTAAATCCGATAACTGAAATTAAACTAAATCACAAACCATTTGAACACCAATTTGCCCTCGAAAGCTTTGGTTACCATAACTCCTAAACGAACGTTAAATGAAATGTTACTTCACTTATAGGATATTCAAATGACCTAGTTCATCGAGTAAGATAACAACAAAACTTAACTAAACCTCGGACGATTACTTCACACTGATTGATTAAATCCATTTGGACTTAAAACAATCCTATCACTATCGAAAAGATGTTTAAGATTCTTCTTAAGCACTTCCTCAATATGATAGGATATTTATAAGAACAATTGAACTTAATTGTTCTTTGATGAAGAAAATCATCCTCAAACCAAAATACAAGAACCTAGACGTCATAGGAAATGACTAGCTATAGGATTAGGAATTTGGTAGAAAACCATAATCCTTCCCTTAGCTTTACCTAGGAACTTGTTTAAATATTCTAAATTGTGTTTAAGTGCAGCTTGGGATGACGGGAAGACCTTCCAAGTACTCTTTTATTTTGTTGCAATTTACCTTATTGAATTTACTTAATCGCATCGCACTTACTTTTCTTGCATGATAAACAACTGTTGCATGAAAACCCACACCTTTAGGATAGTCCCTAAAACTGAAACCAAAACTAAATTAAAAGTCATTGCAAGATAAAATTCACCGCCACAACATTTCAAAATATAAAACAACTCAAAATTTAATCACAAACGGAATACAAAACTACAACTACAACTAAATTAAAACGTCTTGTTGGATGATCGGGAATACCTCGGATGATGTAACCTACGTGTTGTTAACGGGATTTCCCATGGTCTAAATGAAAGTGTGGAACTCATTTAGTTGAGTTTAGAAAATTCATCTGGACTAAGTGAATCCGATAAAAATAACGATGTCGGAAGGATGGAACCATGGGATCTTAACCGGTGTTGTTATAATCATCTTTAAGATTTGTTTTAAATAAAATATTAAAAAAAAACACTTGGAAATTAAGAATTTCTCTAAACCAAAACACTTTTCTCATCTCCTGATTTATGACTTCTAAAACTAAACCTCTGCAACAACAAGGAGCTCGGAGCATGGTGGGCAGCACGGCCATCGTCATCAGCAGAACCTGAGTCTACTTCAACAAAACTTTCTTAGAATTAAACAACTAAGCCATAAGATTTCGAGGTAGTTTGCCTAGTGCAATATAAATCCTCAACTCTTCGTTAGGCATTTGCAGGATCATGTCATGTAAATTAAGCCCTAACTGGTCTTAGGACTCCGAGGTAGTCGTTTGGTACGACATAAACCCTCACATCTTCCAGGCTATTTGTATGATTTTATCATACAAATATAAGTCCAAATTAATTAAAATTGACAAGACTGAAATGTTAGATAATGTTAGAAATTTCCTAAATTCAGAGCCTAACGATAGGATAGTGGGGAAATTACTGAAGTTCGCTTCGAATCTGTGATTTCTCCTACCTTTCTTCCTTTGAATTCCCAAAATAAAATGTTCCAAATTTGATCCATTCCCTATTGAAATTCCAAAATTCAATCCTTTGAAAACTTAAACTTTGAAATTCTTGATAGCGGAATTATCGATTATTATCGAGAGTTTTCTTAGGTGATTCCCGTCACTTAAGATGTAATTAACTCTGGGGCTTGCCCTTATAGGGAATTTTAAGAACCCGGGTAATATAAACCTCGTTTAATGCTTTCATATTAAGCGAGGGAACTTGTCGGCTTATAAAATTGGTTCGCAGACCAAACGGATGTCACAAATCTTCTAGTTTATTTAATCGAGCCCCATCACCAAACAGTGTGTCTATTCTTCGAGATAGATACACAGTTTGTATGCGGTGCTCGTTTATATAAATTATTCGGGATGTGAGATCAGTTTGATTTCATATCTTAAAATTTTCAAATTTAAAATCATTTTCAAAATCAAATACTACTTTTCAAATTATTTATTTAAATTAAATTAAAAATTCGCCGACAATTTCTGTTAGGCGACCCCCCTTTTTTAAAACACATAACCTAAAAATAATGCCGACAGCTGGTTCATTACCTACTTCAGGTAGAGCTTCTACTTCTAGACCATCTACTTCTATTGAGCCATCATCTACATTTTTAGAAACCATGCATGATCAGTTCATAGAGCAGCAGCATGAGTTATTCTTAACTCACTGCAGAGTAGATACCATAGACAAGAAGATTGATCATCTTTCTGAGTATACACAAAGAAAGAGTGATTATGATGCTGAATATTCAGAGTCTTTAGTGAGATTTCTGAAGGGAGAGCATGATGTTCAGTTCCCTACTTGTCCCAGATTTTCACCCTATGTTGATCCTAAGGATATGGAGTTCTCTTTTGGTGATGATGATAATGAAGCTACAGACAGTGATTAGTAGCTTGATTTATCGCTAGAGATTGTTGATTCTGTTTTTTAAATTATTATCTTTTTTTTGTGATGTTATTTATTGATGTTATTTGTGAACTTTTTATGTTAAAACAGTTTATAGATTTTCTGATGTGTGTTTAAGACTGAGATGTGAATGAATTTCTATAAAAGTTTATTTCTGTTTCAGCCTACTGTTTAGTGTTCATGAATAGTTAGTAAATTTGCATGTTCTAAATTAAATTTTTTTTTTAGAAATTAACTCCTGCTCTACAAAACTTTTCTATATATGCTTAACAATTTCTATTATATTCATATTGAAGCATGTGTAGAAGTAGAGACTACATCATTGTTATACTTATATTAATTCCTATTTATTTCTTCCTCTCATGCTTTAGAAAATTTCATAATTCATATTTATACTAAAGCTGAAGTTTGGGGGAGGGAAAATATTTATCAAATTTAAATATTATTTGTCTTTAAAGAACTAATATTTTCTTTAAAAATATATTAACATAACATAAGGAAGGAAAAATCTATTTCAGAATACCTAAATTTTTGAATTTATAAATAATTTAGTAAACTTAACTAAAATTTCAAAAATTTTGGTTAATTTTAAGAATAGAATTATTTACCTTAAAGAATAATAAGATGAAAATTTTTTCTATTTATAGTAAAGAGAATTGTGTTCTTTGAAATACTAAGGAATCAAGATTAATGCTTGAAAAAGATAAGATTGAAATACGTTTGGAAAAATATTAATGTCATATTTATTAAGCAAAAATGTATAAGGTTTTTAAAATAAGTTAAGAATAGTAAAGTTCAAAATCATTAACAGGCTATCCAAAAATAGTAATCCTCACTTAAGAAAAAAAAACAGATGAAGAAGAATAAAAACAAGGGTGAGGAGAAACTTAAGGAAATGCCTAATAAAAAATTGGCTTCACTTGAATTATCTTATAGTAAGAAAACTGATTACATTTTTAACTTAATTTCTATGTACATATATTTTTAATATAAAAATATTTCATAAAAACCTTTTTCTTGTAAATATTCTATGTGACCTTGATATGATAAACTACAATTATTCTTGAAATAAATGAAAAATTGGAAGTCTTACGATTTTGTAGATATGTTCTTTAATTCTTAAAATTAAACTTAATTAGTGAAATTTGGTTAATGATTTGCTAAAGTATTTATAAAACCAAAAACTATAAGGAATCTTAAATATTTTAACTTCATTCTAAATGTTATTTATTTTATTTTATGTAATTAAAAGGGTTACTTGAGGACAACTAACATTTAAGTTTGGGGGAATTTGATCCACTTAAAAAATATCCATTTTTATGCCTTATTTATGATTTAATTCCTAAGGATATTATGCTTTAATGAAAGGTATTTTCATGTTTTTTGATGTAGATCATTAAAAAGAGCCTAAGAAGGAAAAAATATCAAAAAAGAGCAAAAAAGAGCAAAAACAGAGCTTATGGAACAATTTTTGGAATTATTAGTCTGGCGCCAAGGCGCCAGAGTCCGGCGCCTAAGCGCCAGTTCGATACAGACACTGTTAAATTTTTTTGATGACTTTGAGCAGTTATTTTGACGGTGTTAAGTGGTTATTGGAGCTTCTAGAAGACTGGAAGTTACTCCAAATATATAGAACTTGTGATACAATGTATTTGGACACGAGGAAATGGTCTAGATCTCGAAGAGGTGCGATCCAAAGTGAAGAGGTGCGAACGACCTGGTCACAGAGTCCCGCGCCTAGGAGCCAGATCCCGGCGCCTAGGCGCGACGGTTACCTTCTAGAAGATGCATTGAATTTAGACAAATTTTTAAGAGGTGCCTTAAGCAACCCCTGGTCAAATTCAGAACTCTATAAATAGGAGCCCATTCTAGAGAGAAATTCGCACCAAAACCCACCCTCTTAGTACACATACCCATTTTAACCCATTCTTGTTTAATTTAGTCTCTTCCATACTTAGGTTGCCACTTTATTTTGTATCTAGTGAGTTTATTGTGAGTGTTTATTAAGTGTAATTGTTACTGGAGTCTTTCATCATTGCGTTAGAGTCAGTAGAAGTCAGCAGAGCTCTTGAAGGAACACTTCAGATAAGTATTTGTACTTTGGTTCAAAGTTTTATAAATATGATTTGTTGTGTTATTTTAATGAGTTCTGAGTAGTTATTTATCTTTCTCCTTTCAACTATGAAAAGATTATAAATTTATTAAATTTCATAGGAGAATTAAATATAAAATATTTTAAAATATTGTGATGATATTAATACCTAATCTTAGTTTACTTTTTAAATTGGCCATTTAAATTGTTAAAACCTGTTGAAGAATTTTGAGACCTATCCGGAGATAAATTCTTAACTAGTAGATATCACATGAATCTTTAAGGTAATCGAAGGCTTTACGCGGATTATTTAAGGTGAAGTGCAAATAAATAGGAAGATATTATTTATTGGGCGTTGAATTAATTAGTTTTTAGAGTGACAGACTAAATTCTAATAATTTGGTTTATAGAAAGGTAACGGGTCACTGGTAGGGCTGACCATAGCCACCCTTGGACATCTAGTAGTGTGAGCCTAGATTAACCCATTCTACAAATAACACATCCTGAGCCTAACTATAGATTAGTCAATGTTCTTTGCACCTGGACGAAAGGGTAAAGAAAAGGAATGCTTCTATTTGGCACAATACTATAATCTTAATTCCCTACAAAAGATAATTAATCTATAATTCTTGTATTAGTTGAAAAAGGAGAAAGTCATTTTTATAATTGCATTAAATTACTGCTTACTTTACTTTCCTGCTTATTGCTTACTTTCTTTTAGTAAAAGTTATTAGTTAATTAAATTTGAATATATATATATATATATATATATATATATATATATAAAGTATATATAATTTTCTTAAGAAAACTTCAAAATATTTTTTTTATGTATTTTTACTTTTTGTTTTTATTATCCCTGTGGGATCGATATCCAAGTCCAGATAAATCTTGTTTGAACCTTTCTCAATTTCCACCTTCTCCTTTTCTGTTTCAACTTCTTTTTACACTCTAGTTTCCAATTCTTTTCCTATCCTTAATTGAATAGCCTTAAGTTGTTCCTTGTTTTGATCTTTTGGATTCATCTCAACATTACTTGGAAGTGTTCCAGAATGTTTATTATTAAGTGCAGTGAAAATATGTCCCAATCGATTTTTAATATTTTTCATAGCAACACCTTAAGCTCGTAATTGATTTCCCATATTTAGAATTATTTCTTTAGTAGACAAATTCTTATCCTTAAATTGCAGGTTACTATTGAATCTATGAGGAAAGGATGGTCTAAAATTCGTATTTCCTTAATTGTTCGATTTTCCAATTGGATTTATAGAACTGTTACCCCAATGTGGGTTAACATTGGCATTGCTATTATTCCAATTGAAATTTGGGAGATTTTTCCAACCAAGATTATAATAATTCGAATAAGGATTGTTAGGTCTATTAATAGCATTTAAAGTCTCATAAGGTGTTTGAGATTCTATTATCTATCCAAATGAATTTTCCTCCAACACTTGAGGTGGTTGAGAATAATTCATTCCATATTGATCTATTTTCTTAGAAAGGGCTTCAATTTGAGAAACTAACATAGTCATCATATCTGAATCATGAACATTAGCTACTCTCTTAGGATTTACCCATTGAGAGGGTCATTGAAAATTATCAGTAGCCATTTTTTCAATTAATGTGTATGCTTCATCAAAAGGTTTTAACATTAACGATCCACCAGCAGTAGCATTTATAATAGATTTCAATGATCCCACTAATCTATAATAAAATGTTTGAATTATTAACCAATCTGGTAAAGCATGATGTGGGCACTTCCTAAGAAGATCTTTAAATCACTCCCAAGCTTCATACATTAACTTTCCTTCAAACAGACAAAAAGATGTAATATCATTTCTTAGTTTAGCAATCCTTGATGGAGGGAAATATTTTGATAAAAACTTCTGAGAAAATTCTCCCTAAGTTCTAATAGATCCAGTTGTTAACAAGTTTAACCACGCCTTACCTTTAACCCTTAATGAAAAATAAAAAAGTCTAAGTCTGACAGCGTCACTAGACACTCCGTTATATTTAAAAGTAGCACACAGTTATAAAAAAATAGCGAGATGTAAATTTGGATCCTCATTAGGTGCTCCTCCAAATTGATTATTTTGTACCATTAGGATAATAGTAGGTTTAAGGTCAAATGAATTAGCAGCAACATTAGGATTTTGAATAGTTATGTGAATTTCGTCTGTTGTTGGGTTAGCATAATCTCTGAAGGTCTTGGAAAATTTCCATGATTATTTCTCTGATTATCTCAATTTGTTTTTGTTGTTTTCTAATTTTTCTGACAGTACGCTCTAACTCCGAATCGTAAGGCACTAAACCTATAGATCCACTACTACGCACATACAATCACACAAATACTTTTATAAAGTAAACAAACAAACAATTACACACTACAAAGTAAAGGTTTTCTGTTACTATATTTTTAATAAATATCGTTTATACTTCCTTCCTTACTAACTTGCTTAGTTACTTCGTTACCTTCCTTGGCAACAGTGCCAAAAATTTGATGCGGACTTTTATATATGCAAGAATTTATGAACTCAAATTTATATATGTTTATAATGATTTTGTAAGGTCCAAGCACTCAACACAAGTATACATATCGTATCAAGTAATATAGGGCTCTAATGGCGTCCTGGTTATCGATCCCATAGGGAAGTTACGAAGTAGAAGAAAGTGTTTCACAATAGATAATATAACATTGAAATCTGATACTTAAATTGTACTTAAAGTTTAATACTTACTTCTACTAACACTATGCAGAAAACAGTAATAATTAATCAAATTACAATTACTTCTAATAACTTTGAAAATAGAATTAACTAACAGACACACTAAACTATGTATTTGAAAGGTTTTTGATATATGAGAAAAGTATATTTCTTCTTGCAATGAGAATATGATGTGTGGATGATGTGGAACAAATATCTATGTTATTGTGCCAAATAGGAGCAAAATTTTTTTTTTTACCCTTAAAAGAGTGCCCCCTGTTCCAAGCATGAAAAGCACATTGACATATCCTAAGTTTAGTCACTAAATCTAAGGCTAGGCTAGGAGGATATCGGCTCTCACTATGGAGCTCTGATCTACCTAAAAAAAACCTATTTTTATGACTTATTTATTATTTAATTTTTAAAGATATTATGCTTTAATTAAAGGTATTTTCATGTTTTCGGATGTATATGATTAAAAAGAAGTCCAAGGAAGAAAAAGAAGGAAAAATGAGCAAAATGGAGCAAATTTTGGAATTATTGGTGTGGCGCCTAGGTGCCAGAATCCGGCGCCTAATCGCCAGTTCGATACAGAAGCTGTCAAGTTCTTTTAAATGACTTTGGGCAGTTATTTTGATGGTGTTAATCGGTTATTGGAGCTTCTAGAAGACTGGAAGTTACTCCTAATATATAGGGCATGTGATACAATGTATATGACACAAGGAAAAGGTCTGGATCGCGAAGAGGTGCGACCCAAAGTGAAGAGGTGCGAACGACCTGATCAAGGAGTCCGGCGCCTATGCTCTAGATCCCGGCGCCTAGAAGCGACAGTTACCTTCAAGAAGATATATTAAATTTGGATGAATTTTGAAGAGGTGCCTTAAGCAACCCCTGGTCAAATTCAGAGCTATATAAATAGGAGCCCATTCTACAGAGAAAAAGCGCCCCATTCATCACCTTTTCTCTCCCCCTCTAGTTTTAGTCTCTTCCACTCTTAGGGTGCCACTTTATTTTGTATCTAGTGAGTTTATTTTGAGTGTTTATTGTGTGTTCTTACTGATGGAGTCTTTCATCATTGCTTCGGATTCAGAAAAAGTCGGCGGATCACTTGAAAGAACACTTCAGATAAGTATTTGTACTTTAGTTCAAAGTTTTATAAATATATTTTGTTGTGTTATTTCAATGTGCTCTGATTAGTTAGAAATCTTTTTCCTTTCAACTATGAGAAGATTATAAATTAATTAAATTTTGTAGGAGAATTATAATTAAAAATATTTTAAAACATTGTGATGATATTAATACCTGATCTTTTGTTCACTTTTTAAATTAGCCATTTAAATTGTTAAAATCTGTTGAAGAATTTTGAGACCTATCCAGAGATAAATTCTTAAACTAGTAGATATCACATGAATCATTACGTAATTGCAGCCTATACACGGATTATTTAAAGTGAAGTGAAAATAAATAGGAAGATAAGTGAGAGACTAAATTCTAATAATTTGGTTTATAGAAAGGTAATGGGTCACTGGTAGGGCCGACTATAGCCACCCTTGGACATCTAGTAGTGTGAGCCTAGATTAACCCACTCTACTAATAAAACATCCAGAGCTTGTCTATAGATTATTCAATGTTCTTTGCACCTTGACCAAAGGGTAAAGAATAGGAATGCTTCTATTTGGCACAACACCATAATCTAAATTCCCTTTAAAAGATTATTATTTTATAAATCTTGGATTAGTTGAAAAGGTGAAAGTTGTTTTTATACTTGCATTTTAATTGTTGTTTGGTTTATTTTATTACTTTACTGCTTACTTGCTTTTAGTAAAAATTGTTAGTAAATTAAATTTGAATATATATATATATATAAAGGGGTCTTATCAATTGCATTTAATTTGAAAATCCAAAATTATTTCTTACTCTTCTTACTTTTTATAAAAATTTACTATCCTTGTGGGATCGATAACCAGGACTCTACTAGAGCCTTGTATTACTTTAACGATACGTATACTTGCGTTTAAAATTGTGACTTTTACAATAATTGTAATAAAATCTAAATATAAAATTATAAAAGTAAACCTCACACATCAAGTTTTTGAAGCCATTTATCAGGAATTAAATATTCTAAAAAGTGGGATCAAATTCTTGTTTTTTAAAGCATATATAAAGTCGCATCGCATCAAGTTTTTGGCGCCATTGCCTAGGATAGAATAAAATTTTTTATAAAAAGTAAAAACACAAAAACATTAAACATAAAAAAAAGAAAGAAAAAAGAGATATAAAAATAGTAATAATATAAATAATAAAAATATTTTAAAATTTTATGCGTAGTTCTGGATCTGAAGGATTATTGCATTTTGATTCTGAATTAGAAAAAAAATTAAAAGAATTAAAAAAAGAAAACAAATTTCAAAACATCAAGAAATGTTAACTTACATAATAATTAAAATCCAATCGAAATTAATGAACAAAATATTTATAAACCATTAAGGGGATATGCAAACCCTACAGCTGATAAACTTCATGTTAGTATTCAAATTCCAGCTGTAGATGCTAATTCTTTTGAGCTTAAACCTTCATATCATTCAAATGGTCCAAAACAATCAATTTGGAGGAACACCTAATGAGGATCCAAATTTTCATCTTGCTAGTTTTTTAGAACTTTGTGCTACCTTTAAATATAAAAATGTTTCTCATGATGTTATTAGGCTTAGACTCTTTCCTTTATCCTTAAAAGATAAAGCAAAGATGTGGCTTAATTCATTAGCAACTTGTTCTATTAAAACATGGGCAGATATGGCACAAAAATTCCTTGTTAAATATTTTCCTCCTTTTAAAACTGCTAAATTGAGAAATGACATTACTTCATTTACCCAATTTGATGGAGAAACAATTTATGAAGCTTGGGAAAGATTTAAAGAATTATTAAGAAAATGTCCTCATTATGCTTTACTAGATTGGTTAATTATTCAAACATTTTATAGTAGACCTATTGGATCACTTAGATCTATTATTGATGCTATTGATGGTGGTTCTTTAATTGCTAAGACATTTGAAGAAGCCTACACCATAATTGAAGAAATGGCTATTAACAATTTTCAATGGCCTTCTGAAAGGGATAATCCTAAAAGAATGGCCAGTATTCAAGATAATGAAGCATTTTCTATTTTAGCTTCACAAGTGGCAGCGATATCTAAGAATTTAGATAATTTTGATATTAATATATCGCATGTAAGTAATAATAATTCTGCAAATTCTGATGATTCTCCAACAATGAAAACTTTGCAAACTATTGCTAGTAAAACTAATAATCCTTATTCCAATTATTATAATGCTGGTTGGAAAAATCATCCTAATTTTAAATGGAGTAATGGACATCAAGCTAGTCCAAATTGGAACAATCAAGGAAATTCTAAACTATAGACAAACTTATCCTCCTGGTTATACAATCAGCAGAAAAAGTTGTCTGTAGAAGAATTGATCTTGCAACTAAGCAATCAGCTACAAAGTCAAAACACTGGTATTTGTAATATTGAGAATCAGATGGGTCAAATTGCTAATTTCATTCTTTACAGACCTCAAGGAACACTGCCTAGCAATGTTGAAATTAATCCTAAGGAATCCGGTAAAGAACATGACCAAGCAAAAGCTGTACAACTAATAAGTGGAAGGAATTAAAAGAGAAAACACGGAATGAGATTGAAAAAGAGAAAGAAGTTGAAGAGATTGAAAAACCTAAAGATAACCTTTCTCCAAATAAAGATCAGACTGTTGTACCTATTGAAGTGGAAGTTAAAAGACCACCACCACCTTTTCCTCAAACAGTTAAACAGTAGAAGCTTGACCATCAATTTTCTAAGTTCTTTAAAATTTTTAAGAAACTTACCATCAATATTACTTTTGCTGAAGCTTTGGAGAAAATGCCAAGCTATGCAAAATTTATGAAGGAAATTTTAAGCAAGAAGAGAAAATTTGAAGCTTATGAATCTGTTGCACTAAGTGAAGAATGTAGTGCAATAATTCAGAAGAAAATACCTCTGAAACTTAAAGATCCTGGAAGTTTCACTATACCTTGTGCTATTGGAGAAAATTTTTGTGGAAAAGCCTTATGTGATTTAGGAGCTAGTATTAATCTCATGCCATTTTTAATCTTTCAAAGGTTAGATTTAGGAGAGATTTCTCCTACCACTATAACTCTTCAGTTAGCTGATCGATCGATCACTTATCCTAAAGGAGTTATAGAGGATGTTCTTTAAGGTAGATAAATTTATCTTCCCTGTGGATTTCATTGTTCTAGATATGGAAGAAGATAAAGAAATACCTATCATTTTAGGGAGACCTTTTCTAGCTACCAGTCGAGCTATGATTGATGTGCAAAAAGGAGAATTAATGATGAGAGTTAATGATCAAGAGATAGCATTCAATGTTCTGAAATCAATGAGGTATCCTGATAAGGAAAAATGCTATCGGATGGATATTTTTGATTATATAATTGAAATGCATTATCAAGAAATATGTAAGGACATTTCTGATGATAAAGATAAAGAATCTATGTTATATTATGAGTCATTAAATGAAGAATATTTATCTGAAGATACTCATTATATTCATAAAAATTGGGAAATTTTAGACACAACTAAAAATGATATATTTTTACCCTCTATTTAAAAAGCCCCTGAACTGGAATTAAAAATGTTACCAGCACATTTAAAATATGCATTTCTTGGAGATTCATTAACTTTACCTGTAATTATATCTTCATAATTATGTAAAGATCAAGAAGAAAAATTAATAGTAGTTCTGAATAATTATAAGACAGCTTTTGGTTGGACTATTGTAGATATAAAAGGAATAAGCCCTTTAATCTGTATGCATAGAATTTTAATGGAAGAAAATTGTAAACCCACTATAAAGATTAAATCCAATAATGAAAGAGGTTGTCAAGAAAGATATTTTGAAATGGTTAGATGCTAGAATTATTTATCCTATTTCGGATAGCCAATGGGTAAGTCCTATTCATTGTGTTCCGAAGAAAGGAGGAGTAACTGTCATTGTTTATGAAAAAAATGAATTAATTCCAACAAGACAAGTTACTGGATGGCGAATTTTCATTAACTAATGAAAATTAAACAACGCCACTAGAAAGGATCATTTTCCTTTACTTTTCTTAGATCAAATGCTTGATAAACTTGCTAGATACTCATTTTTCTATTTTCTGGATGGATATTCTGGTTATCATCAATTACCCGCTGCTCCTGAGGATCAAGAAAAGACAACATTTACTAGCCCTTATGGAACTTTTGCCTTTAGAAGAATTCCTTTCTATTTGTGCAATGTACATGTAACTTTTCAAAAATGTATGATGTCAATATTCTGTGATTTGATTGATAATGGAATTGAAGTATTTATGGATGATTTTTCAGATTTGGAACTTCTTTTGAATCTTGCTTGGAAAATATAACAAAAATTTTGAAGAGATGTGAAGAAACAAATTTAGTTCTAAACTAGGAAAAATGTCAATTTATGGTCACATAAGGCATTGTACTTGTACATAAAGTTTCACAAATAGCGATGGAAGTTGATCAAGCAAAAGTGAAAATAATTGCTGAGCTGCAACCACCTACTACTGTTACTGATGTAAGAAGTTTTCTGGGTCATACTGGATTTTATAGGAGATATATAAAGTATTTTTCTAAAATTACTAAACCTCTTTGCCATTTATTGAAAAAATAAGCTAAATTTGAATTTAATGAAGATTGTCTAAATGCGTTCAATATTCTGAAAGAAAAATTAATCACTGTAGTTGTCATTATTGCATCTGATTGGAACAAACCTTTTGAATTAATGTGTGATGCAAGTGATTATGCAATCGGAGCTGAATTAGGACAAAAATATGAGAAGATTTTCAAAGTTATATACTATGCTAGCAAAACTCTTAATGAAAATCAAATAAATTACACTACTACTGAAAAACAGCTTTAGCAATAGTATATGTCTTTGATAAATTTAGACCATATCTTCTTGGAACACAATGTATCGTGCACACTGATCATTCTACCATTAAGTATTTAATATCTAAAAAGGATGCTAAACCTAGATTGATCAGATGGGTTTTACTTTTATGAGAAATTTATTTTGAAATTGTGAACAAAAAAGGGTCTGACAACCAAATTATTGATAATTTATCAAGAATCAAAAATAATAATGAGAAGTTTCAAGAAGAAACTATAAATGAGAAATTCCTGAATGAGCAATTATATGTCATTCAAGGATTACAAATGCCTTGTTATGCAGATATAGTTAACTATTTAGTTAGCAATATTTTACCATATGGGTTGAATAACAAATACATTAATAAATTCAAGAATGATTGTAAATCATATATTTGGGAAGATCCTCATTTATTTAAATTACGAAGAGATTTTGTGATTCGAAGATGTATACCTTATAAAGAAACTTTTGCAATTATTCAAAAATATCAAGATTCTGAATTTGGAGGACACTTTGGAGAGGATAAAACTGCTTTTAAAATTTTAAATTCAGAATTTTATTGGCCTACTCTATTTAAAGATGTTGAACATTATTTGAAAACTTGTGATCGATGACAAAGAATCAGAAATATATCCAGAAAAGATGAAATGCCTCAAAACGTTATATTAGAAATCAAAATTTTCGATATATGGGGTTTAGACTTTATGGGACCTTTCGTACCATCATCTGGGAATATTTATATTTTATTAGCAGTTGATTATGTTTCAAAGTGGATCGAAGCTATAGCTTTACCTAACTGTGATTCCAAAAGTGTTTCGAAATTTTTAAAGAAAATGATATTTACAAGATTTGGAATGCCCAGGATAATTATCACAGATGGGGAAAGTCATTTCAGAAATATAAGAATTCAATCATGACTGGAAAAATTTAGAATTAAACATAGAATTGCAACTGCTTATCATCCTTAAACAAGTGGAATGGCTGAAGTGTCAAATAGAAAAATTAAGAGAATATTGAAAAAAACTGTTAATCCTAAAAGAACTGACTGGGTTGATAGACTTGATTTTGTATTATGGGCTTATAGAACAGCTTATAAGACACCTATTGGAAGGTCACCTTATCGGTTAATTTATGGTAAACATTGTCACTTACCTGTTGAACTTGAGCATAAAGCTTATTAGGCGATAAAGGTGTTCAATTATAATTTGAATACTGCAGGAGAAAAATGATTATTACAATTGAATGAAATGGAAGAGATAAGAAATGAGTCTTATAAAAATGTAAGAATTTATATGGAAAGAATGAAGAAATTGCATGACAAAATGATTTCAAGGAAAATATTCGAGCCTAGACAAGAAGTGTTATTATTTAATGCTCGATTAAAACTTTTCCCTTGATAATTAAAATCTAAATGGATGGGACCATTTATAATTAAGAAAGTATACCCTTATGGAGCTGTGGTTATTAAAGATCCCAAAACTAGAAAAGTATTTGAAGTTAACGGATTAAAACTGAATACTTATGTGGGAGAAATGAAATTAAATTACAAAGAGGCTTACGAGCTGAGTCTACCCGATTAATTCAACTAATTAGGTTGGGTTGACGACGTTAAACAAAGTGCTTTGTGGGAGGCAACCTGTATTTATTAGTTTGAGTTTAATTATTACTATAAGGTTATGCCTTGGTCTTGACTAAATTTAAATATAACTTATGGAAATATAAGGCTAACGAGTCCGTATTAGCTTAAGCAAAACATTTTCTTGATGTATATAGAAATTTTGACTTGGACCACTCCATGTCAAATGTGAGTAAAAAGGAGATCAAGTTAACCTTTGTTTGTGATTGTTTGTGATTTGAATTTTTCGTAATTGTGTTTGTGAGTTGATCATACCCGTTTGTTAAACCTATTTTTACGACCGAAACTTGCAAAATTTGACGATTGGTAAATTGGAGTCAATTGAGGTTCCGGCGCCTAGGCGCTAAAAATTGGTGCCTCTGCGCTAGAATAGCTTGCTTATCGATGATCCGGCGCCTAGGTGCCAGATTCTGGTGCCTAAGCGCCGCGGTTACATACCGTGGAAAAATCGAAATTCTTCCGTTTTTCACACGAATTTTCTTTATATATAGCCTATTCTTCGTCCCCAATCCCATAGGAACCTTAATTTCGACCAGAGCAATCTACTTTGCAAGAGTTAAGAAGGATTTGGAGGCAATGGATAGAGAAAATCATGGAAATGAGGTAGGAGACAAATCTCCTAAGGATCCTCAGCCTTATTTTAATGGTTTTATTGTTGTTTGTTTGGAGAAAATGTTTAGTCGAATGGATAAGATTAAAGCGGAACTTTAGAGTATTGGGAATCGTCTCCATGAGATGTATCACCAATACGAACACTTGGAATGGCAAACCAAACTTCAGTCTGATCATATGGTTTCCAATCATGACGCTCAAGTAGAAATGTACGCTAAGAACAAGTGGATTGATGAAAAGACGGCTTTGGAATTTCTAAGGGCTTTGGTGTTTTATTACTTCGGTCCTAGCGAGCTTCATTGCAAAAGAGATGGTAACTGAAAATTGGTGTTAAATAGATCTTATCGGTGTTTTTAGTTATGATCGAGTCTTGTGTTAGTGTGTGAATGACGAATTTGTGTGTTTGCTTAATTGTTCAATGTGTCTTGTTAGATTTGAATGTTTTCTTTGAATATGTTGTTGTTTTTGTTATTTATAAAACTTTGAACCTTGATATAGTCTTGTACTAAAAGTTAATGAATTTGGAATGGATGTTAGGATTTGGAATTGAAGAATTTGGATACATTTTTTTTGTGGATCTATATTATCATTTTAATTTGATTGTGAAAATATTTGGAGGATATAAATTGGATTAATACTCTCATAAGAGTAATTAGGACTCAAATTTGATAAGATTTGGTGGAAAATATTTAATTTAAATTAAATTTTTGGAAAGGCGAGTCTGGCGCCTAGGCACCAGAATTCGACGCCTAGGCGCCGGTTCGGCCTGAACCCGAAAACTCATCTTCTTAAACCCACCCCCACACACACACACACACCATTTTTGACGCATAAGCTTCCTTCTCCATAGTTTTTTGTGAAAATACCCCCTTGAGATCCCATTCTAAGCCAGATTTTCAAGTTTTTGAGCTTGAAATCACTTGATTTCTTCATCTCAATGTCAGATCTACATTCTAAACTCATTATTTTTTATTTTTACCATGGATTTTGCTCTCATTTAAAAAAGACCAAAATTTTGAAAAAAATTGTAGTGTTTTTATGGTTAAATCCATGAATTTTTAAGCTCTTTCAAGTTTGAAAAGCTTAAATTAATTTATTTTCTTAGATCCGTTGAATTTATTTTGCGTTTTTCTTTCACATTTAGATGGCACACAAATCTAAGTGAGGAAAGGAACGAGAAAATTTTGATCGTAGCAAGTTCGTCAATTTTGCTGCACACTTCTGTTACAATTATTTTGCTATGACTCGGAAATTTATCTCGGAGTGAAGTTTGTATAATCCTGGAGAAAGAATTGAGGAAACAATTGTTGCGCTCAAATGGCAATGATTCTACTATTTTACTGTTGTTGTCGTTATCACAGTTGTGAGAGAGTTTTATGCTAATTTTGTGGATGCTGAAGAATATGAGATTTTTGTCAGAGGAATTGGAGTAGGATTCACTCCCGAGTGCATCAATATTTTCTATGGCCTGCCGCCAAATATTGAGTGTTATTACTCTGGATTATCTCCATCTAAGGGAGATTTGGATATGATCATTTCCTACCTGACTGATAGTACTGGAGCCTAGAAGTTTTGGAATGGAAAAAGGGTAAATTTTTCATCTTCTAAGCTTAATGGTGTTTCAAAGGCATGGCACTACTTTATTTCTGCTCGTCTCCTTCCATCCAATAATCTGAGCGAGGTTACCAAAGATAGAGTTATTCTCAACTACTGCATTTAAGAGAGAAAGTCTATTGATGTAGGGAGCATTATTTATGATTCTGTAGAGGCTACTGCTCGTTTTAGCACTTCTAATGGACTTCATTTTCCATCTCTGATCTATTCTTTATGTCAAAGTGCTGGAGTAGTTTCTGAGCCTTCTGAGGAAAAGCTCAAATTGACAAAGCCTATAGGAAGAGAAAGTGTCAGTATTTATGATCGACTTAGAGGTAAGAGTTATACTGCACTTTCTGGTTCATTACCTACTTCAGGTAGAGCTTCTACTTCTATGCCATCTACTTCTGCTGAGCTACCATCTACTTTTTGGGAAACCATGCATGATAAGCTTATAGAGCAGTAGAATGAGTTATTCCTAACTCATTGTATAGTAGATACGATAAATAAGAAGATTTATCATCTTTTTGAGTATACACAAAGAAAGAGTGATTATGATGTTGACTATTCTGAGTCTTTATTGAGATTACTAAAGGGTGAACGTGATGTTCAGTTTCTTACTTGTCCCAGTTTTCACCATATGTTGATCCAAAGGACATGGAGTATTCTTTTGGTGATGACGATGATGAAGCTACAGACAGTGACTAGTAGCTTGACCTACCTCTAGAGATTGTTGATTCTGTTTTTAGTGTGTTTTCTTGTTTCTTGTGTTATTTAGTGTGATGTTAGTTATTAGTTTTTATGTGAACCTTTTCATGTTGAAACTGTTTTTAGATTATCTTACGTGTGTTTAAGACTGAAATATTATAGAATTTTATATAAGTTTATTTCTGTTTCAACCTAATGTTTACTGTTTAGATGTTAGCATGTTTAAAAATATAAAAATAAAATATAAATAAAAATAATATATATATATATATATATATATATATATAACTCCTGCTCTGCAAAAATTTTTCTATATATGCTTAATCATTTCTGTTAAATTCATATTGACGCATGTGTAGAAGTAGAAGTTAGATTTTCCTTACTGCATCATTATTATACTTAGATTAATTCCTATTTATTTCTTTTTGTTATGCTTTAGAAAATTTCATGATTTATATTTATACTAAAGCTGAAGTTTGGGCGAAGGAAAAACATTTATCAAATTTAAATATTATTTGTCCTTAAAGAACTTATATTTTCTTTAAAAATATATTAGCATAACATAAGGAATGAAAAATCTGTTTAAGATTAACAAAATTTTTGAATTTATAAATAATTTGGTAAACTTAACTAAAATTTCAAAAAATTTTGTTGATTTTAAGAATAGAATTATTTATTCTATTTATAGTAAAGAGAATTGTATTTTTCAAAAACTAAGGAATCAAGATTTTTGCTTGAAAAAGAGAAGATTGAAATAAGTTTTGAAAAATAATAAATTATTAATGTGATATTCATTAGGTAAGAATGTATAACTTTTTGAAAATAAGTTAAGGGTAGTGAAGTTCAAAATCATTAACAGGCTATCCAAAAATAGTAATCCTCATATGAAAAAGAAAAAAAGAAAAAGAATGTGAGGAGAAGCTTGAGGAATTACCTTATCAAAAATTGGCTTCACTTGAATTATCTTATAAGAAGAAAACTGACAACATTTTTAACTTAATTTCTATGTACAAATATTTTTACTAGAAAAATATTTCATGAAAATCTTTTTTTTTGTATATATTCTATATGACCTTAATATGATAAACTATAATTATTCTTGAAATAAATGAAAAATTGGAAGAATTATTATTTGGTAGTTAAATATTCTTAAATTCTTAAAATTAAACTTAATTAGTGAAATTTGGTTAATGATTTGCTAAAGCATTTATAAAACCAAAAATTATAAGGAATCTTAAATATTTTAACTTCATTCCAAATGTAATTTATTTTATGTAATTAAAAGGGTTACTTGAGGATAAGTAACGTTTAAGTTTGAGTGAATTTGATCTACCTAAAAATACCCATTTTTATGCCATATTTATTATTCAATTCTTAAGGATATTATGCTTTAATGAAAGGTATTTTCATGTTTTTAGATGTAGATGATTAAAAAGAAGTCCATTGAAGAAAAAGAAGGAAAAAGGAGCAAATGTTGGAATAATTGGCCTGGCGCCTAGGCGCCGTAAATCCGGCGCCTAAGTGCCAGTTCTATACAGACACTGTCATGTTTTTTTTTTATGACTTTGGGTGGTTATTTTGACATTGTTAAGTTGTTATTGGAGCTTCTATAAGACTGGATGTTACTCCTAATATATAGGGCATGTGATATATTGTATTTGGACACAAGGAAATGGTCTGGATCGCGAAGAGGTGCGACCAAAAGTGAAGAGGTGCGAAAGACCTGGTCAAGGAGTCCAGTGCCTAGGCGCCAAATCCCGACGCCTAGGCGCGACAGTTACCTTCTAGAAGATACATTGAATTTGGAAAAATTTTGAAGAGGTGCCTTAAGCAAACCCTGGTCAAATTCAAAGCTCTATAAATAGGAGCCCATTCTACAGAGAAAGAGCGTCCCATTCATCACCTTCTCTCTCCCCCTCTAGTTTTAGTCTCTTCCACACTTAGGGTTCCACTTTATTTTGTATCTAGTGAGTTTATTTTGAGTGTTTCTTGTGTGTTGTTGATGTTGGAATCTTTCATCATTGCTTTGGAGTCAGTAAAAGTCTGCAGATCACTTGAAGGAACACTTCAGATAAGTATTTGTACTTTAGTTCAAAGTTTTATAAATAAGTTTTGCTGTGTTATTTCAATGTGCTCTGAGTAGTTAGATATCTTTCTCCTTTAAACTATGAGAAGATTATAAATTAATTAAATTTTGTACGAGAATTATAATTAAAAATATTTTAAAACATTGTGATGATATTAATACTTGATCTTAAGTTTACTTTTTAAATTGTCCATTTAAATTGTTAAAATCTGTTGAAGAATTTTGAGACCTATCCGGAGATAAATTCTTAAACTAGTAGATATCACATGAATCTTTAGGAAATTGTAGGCTATACGAAGATTATTTAAAGTGAAGTGTAAATAAATTGGAAGATAATATTTATTGGGCGTAAAATTAATTAGTTTTTAGAGTGACAGACTAAATTCTAATTGTTTGGTTTATAGAAAGGTAATGGGTCGCTGGTAGGGTCGACCATAGCCACCCTTGGACATCTAGTAGTGTGAGCCTAGATTAACCCAATCTACTAATAAAACATCTGGAGCCTATCTATAGATTAGTCAATGTTCATTGCACCTGGACCAAAGGGTAAAGAATAGGAATGCTTCTATTTGGCACAATACCATAATCTAAATTTCCTTTAAAAGATAATTATTTTATAAGTCTTAGATTAGTTGAAAAGGAGAAAGTAGTTTTTATACTTGCATTTTAATTGTTGCTTGCTTTATTTTATTATTTTACTGCTTACTTGCTTTTAGTAAAAATTGTTAGTAAATTAAATTTGAATATATATATATATAAGGTCTTATCAATTGCATTTAATTTGAAAATCCAAAATTATTTCTTACTATTCTTACTTTTTATAAAAATTTACTATCGCTGTGGGATCGATAACCAGGTCTCCACTCGAGCCCTGTATTACTTGAATGATACGTATACTTGCGTTTAATATTATGAATTTTACAATAATTATAATAAAATCTAAATATAAAATTATAAAAGTAAACCTCACACATCAAGTTTTTGAAGCCATTTACCAGAAATTAAATATTCTAAAAAGTAATATCAAATTCATGTATTTTAAAGCATATATAATGTCGCATCGCATCAAGCTCTCACTCACCCTTCACCTGAAGGCTAACCTTCAAGTTTAGTTACTAATCTAAGAACCAAGTTGAGGATCTCAGCCTGTCACCCTGAAACCTCCAAATTGAAGTCCATCAAAACACATTTCCCTATTTTTTTTGCACTCAATTTCCATGAACTACTCAATTCATCCATGGAAATTGAATGGATTCTTCATTATTGTTGTATCATTTTTAATTTTTATGCATGTATCTTTATTAGAAAAGATTTTCATGAAGATCTTTCTCTTGTAAATAACTTTTGTGATCTTAATATAATAAACTACAATTATTTTCGAAATGAATGAAAATTTTTTGAAGTCTTACAATTTGGTAGTTAAATATTCTTTAAATTCTTAAAATTAAACTTAGTTAGTGAAATTTGGTTAATGATTTACTAAAGCCTTTATAAAATCAAAAATTACAAGGAATCTTAAATATTTACCTTTATTCCAAAAGTTATACATTTTATATAGTAAAAAGGGTTACTTGAGGACAAGTAACATTTAAGTTTGGGGGATTTTGATCCATGAAAAAAATACCAGTTTTTATGCCTTGATTTTTATCATATTTTTAAGGATATTATGCTTTAATGAAAGGTATTTTATGTTTTTGGATGTAAGTGATGCAAAAATATTCAAAAAAAGAAAAAAAGACGAAAAAGAATGAAAAAGGAGAAAAATGGAGCAAAAATGGAGCCAATATGCAAAATTGCCAAAATAATGAGCCTGGCGCCTAGGCACCAGACTCAGGCGCCTAAGCGCCAGCTCGATACCAAATCTGTGATGATTTTTGTAACTACTTTGGACGGTTATTTTTATGGTTAGAGCGGTTATTGGACCATCTAGAAGATTGGCAGTTATTCCTGGATTATAGGACGTGTGATACATTGTCTTTAGACTCTTAGAAACGGTTTGGATCGCGAAGAGGTGCGATCCAAAGTGAAGAGGTGCGAAGAACTAGACGCGGAGTTCGGTGTCTAGATGCCAGATTCTGGCGCCTAGGCGCCAGACACACTTTCTAGAAGATTCATTGAACTTGGACACATTTTGAAGAGTTGCCTTAGGCAACCCTTGAAACCTATAAATAGGAGGCTATTCCTACAGAGAAAAACGCCCACCCCAAGTAACCTAATAAGAAATCCAAAAATTAGAGAGATAATTTTAAGGCCATACTTTTAGTTTACTATCCTTCATAAATTAGTGAGTTTATTTTATTTAGAATTTGTATTGAGAGTTTGGAAGAGTTGGTGCTTTTGAAGTCTATTTCGCTTTAGAGTCAGTAGGAATCAGAGGTTCAGTTGGAGAAACACTTGAGATAAGTATTTGTAATTTTATTCAAAGTTTTATTTATATGTTTTGTTATTTAGATTCAATGTGTTCTGAGTAGTTACTTTACTTTCACCTTTCAATTATGAAAAGATAAATAAGATAATCTAAAATTCGTTGGAGAATTAGAAACTAAAATATGTTTTAAATATTGTGATGATATTAATACCAGATCTTAATTTACTATTTAAATTGGTCATTTAAATTTGTAAAATATGTTGAAGAGTTTTGAGACCTAGAAGGAGATGAACTCTTAACTAGTAGATATCACATGAATCCTTGGGTAGTCGAAGGTCTTGTGCGGGGTATTCAAGGTGAAGTGCAAATAAATAGGAAAATATTATTCAATGGGCATAGAATTGATAAGTTTTTAGAGTCACAAACTAAATTCATGTAATTTGGTTTATAGAGAGGGAACAGGTCACTAGTAGGGCCGACCATAGCCACCCTTGGACATCTAATAGTGTGAGCCTAGATTAACCCTTTCTACTAACAATACATCCAGACCTGATTTATAGATTAGCCAATGTTTTTTATACTATCGAGCGAAGGTAAAGAACAGAACTGCTTCTATTTGGCATGATACCATAAATTTATATTCTCCACGAATATTATATTATCTAAAAAGTCTTGGATTAATTCAAAGGAAGAAAGTTGTTTGCTTATTATTATTTATATCACTCATTATTTTAGTACTGCTTTAATTCTGCTTTTAGTAAATTAAATATTAAATTTAAAACTTTAAAAGAAATACATAAAAATAAAATTTAAATAGTTCAAAATCTATAAACCTCCTCGTGGGATCGATTCTGGGGTCTTTATTTAAAGCCTTATATTACTTGAAATGATACATATACTTGCGTAGTACCTCTAGTGTGTAAAATATTTTCCATAAAATTATATTTATATACACTAGCCGCTATTATTATTTGGGTCAAAGTATTGACTATAACATATTTTTTAGAGCATAAATTACTACATTTTTCTTGGATTGAGGTCAGCTACCAGCGAAACTAAGCATCTACGACACTCTAATCCTTTCAAAGGAGACGAGGGAAACTCTGATCAAGGCTTTACTTAATCCATAAATTTTTTTAGCTCAAATGGCAGGTAATTTCTTAGATGAGGTTTGCTCGTTAAGAGAACAGCGCGGTGTTACCATCACGGACATCAATCTGCTACTTGGAACAGCTGACCACAACCGACTGTTGTACATTTCAGTCACTATCAGAAAGTTTACACTCTCCAGGGTGCTAGTTGATCCGGGAGCATCAATCAACATAATGAACCTTCGGACGTTAGCATATTTGGAAATTGATGATCGCGACCTCAAAGCAAATAAAATGTTTTTAAGGGGTTTCAATCAGAAAGGAGAAAGAGCTCTTGGATCGATAACACTATTACTTAAAAGTGGTGATTTGGCAAAGACAACCACAATATTCCACATAATTGATTTTTAGACATCATTCAACACTCTACTGGGTCAGTCGTGCATCTATGAGAACCGGATGGTACCATCGTCTCTGCACCAATGCAAAAAATATTATGAAGGAGGAGAACAGTGTATCAAAGGTGATTTGCAACCGTTCTCCGTGCATGAAATCGGAATTCATGAAGATGTAGCTTACTACGCGCCTCCAAAAAAGACAATCTTATCCAGAAATACCATATCAAATGAAGCTAAATAAGTTCAAGACGATGAAGAACTTGAAATTCTAGTTCAATAGTTACTCACCACTCCCTTACGGCGAGATGGTAAAGTTTTCTCCAGAACTCGCACTCGAGGTCGAGGAAGAAACGGTGGAACAGTTGAATAGAAGAAACCGGTCATCGATGTTGATTGGGAAAACAATTCTGAAGAAGAAGAAAAAGAAATCAAGAAAGAAGCAGCAAAATAAGCTAGAAGAAACCTCAATTCAAGATCTCTCTCGAAGATGAAAAGAATGAAGAATACAAATTGATGTATGAGAAGATTAACCACTATGTGCATACTATGACCCTAACCCCGATCCATCCTAGTAAGGTTGAGGGTATGGTGGTCAAAGAAGTACATGGTGGCGGTGCTAAGCCGATCAAGTTTTACAGTGGTGCTTCTTCTTCCAAAATTGAAAATGATGTACAATTTGAAGATGTTGCTTCCTCTGAATTAATGGAATTGCCTTTTGAGTAGTACTCTCCCTATGTTCAGAATTTAATTCAACGTGGCGTCTTACCTAAACAGTGGTCAAAAGGTCAATCACAGCGTTTTGAAAAATTATGGAATAATGTCAATCGACCTCCCAATTCAAAGCATGGTCTTGGATTCACACAGTAGGGTCAGTTGATGATACGGGATTTTGCTTGGTTGTCACTTGCAAGCCTAATGAAGACTGCTTGGAAGTTTCAAATGATCTCGAAGATCTACCAGTCAGAGATGCTCCGCCAGTATTTGAAGAAGAAATTAAATCTACAATAGACGAGTTAGTGGAAGTTAACTTAGGTACTAGCAAAGAGCCTAGGCTGACATTTATTAGCTCCTTACTATATAAAGAATACTCCAAAGAAATGAACAAGCTATTAATGGAATTCAAGGACTGTTTTGCTTGAAGTTATGATGAATTACCAGGATAGCTCCAGAAGTCGCAGTTCACAAGCTAGGAGTAGATCACACTATCGTTCCAGTCATACAAGCTCCCAGAAGAATGTGTCTAGAAATTGAATAACAAGTAATAGCTGCAGTTAAGAAGCTAATAGAAGCTAAATTTGTCTGTTAAGAACAATATCCAACTTGGTTAGCTAATGTGGTACCAGTCAGAGAGAAGAATGGTCAGATTATAATCTGTGTGGATTTCAAAGATTTGAATAAAGCGTGCCCGAAGGATGAGTTCCTGCTACCAATTCCAGAATTGATGATCGACATCGCTTCGACACACAAAGTCTTCTCTTTCATGGATGGATCATCAGGATACAATCAGATAAAGATGGCACCAGAAGATGAAAAGCTCACAGCTTTCAGAATGCCAATCGGAATATACTGCTACACAATAATGCCCTTCGGATTGAAGAATGCAGGAGCAATCTACCAAAGAGCGATGACAAGTATTTTTGATGATCTCATTCACAACCAAGTTAAGTGCTACGTGGATGAAGTGGTCATCAAGAGCAAACTGAAGGAAGATCACCTGTATGATTTAAGAATTACTTTCGAGCGATTAAGACAATTTAACCTTAAGATGAATCCCTTGAAATGCACCTTCGGCGTTACCTCCGGGAAATTTTTAGGATTTGTTATCCGACATCGTGGAATTGAAATCGATCCAGAAAAGATTAAAGCTATCTTAGAAATGCCGCCTCCCAAAACTTTGAAACAACTATGATACTTTTAAGAGAAGTTGGCATATCTTCGACGATTTATCTCGAATTTGTCAGGTAGGTGCCAACCCGTCTCGGTATTAGTTAAAAAGGATGCCAAATTCATTTGGGAAGAAAAATGCCAATGGGCCTTCGAGGACATTAAGCAGTATTTAATGACACCTCCTTTCTTAGCAGCCCTAGTCTCGGGTCGACTGTTGAATACTTTATACCACAGCTTTAGACGACTCCCTTGGAGCCCTGCTAGCCCAGGTTAATGACGAGGGTAAAGAAAACGCTCTCTACTACTTAAGTCACCATCTAATTTCGATGGAGGTAAAGTATCCCCCGATTGAGAAGCATTGTTTGGCCCTGATCTTTGCCGCTCAAAAGCTCAGGCATTACATGCTCTCTCATAAGGTCAACCTTATCTCGAAGTTTAATCCATTGCAATATTTGATGACCCGACCGACGCTTTTCGGCAGACTTGCCAGGTGGATGATGATACTATTGCAATTCGATATAACTTTTGTTCCTCTTCGTGCCGTAATGGGACAAGTCCTAACAGACTTCCTCGCAGCACACCCTTTGTCGGTAGAATCACCTCTCAATGACGACTTGCCTGAGGAGCAAATAATGAACTTGTAAGACCCCGATTATCAGCATTGGGAACTGTGCTTCGATGAAGCATCTTCAGCACAGAAAGAAAAAGAATTGCAAACGATAGTGCCCGGTAAGGTAGGAATCGGACTAATCTTTATAACACCAGAACGGGGGATGTTAAGGTATTCCTACCATTTAACAGAACAATGTACAAACAATTAAGCAGAATACGAAGCCCTTATAACCAGACTTGAGTTAACCATTCAGTTTGGGATAACAGACATCAACATCTATAGATATTCTCAGTTGATCATTCAACAAGTCGCAGGACAGTACAGAATTTTAAAACCAAGGCTCGAGCAAAACTTTTAGTATGCGATGAAGTTGCTAAAGCAGATTCTGAATGTAACGATCTACAAGATTCCTAGAAGAGAAAATACTCTCACAGATGCGTTAGCCCGCCTCACAAAAGAGTTTGCCTGCTTACAGGATGAGTCAGTTGAAACGTCAGTTCAGGGATGACAGGTCCCCTCACAGCTCGACATGGATGTAATACACAAATCAGAAGAAAAATTAGAAGAAATAGTTGCAGCAGTAACATAAAATGTAAAACATTGAAGTCAGCCGCTTGTGGACTATTTGCAAACAGGAAACCTACTGGATGATAAATCATTAGCCCATCAGACTAAGAAAAGAACTCTGTCATACACATTAATAAATAATATGTTATATAGAAGATCTTTCGACCAGATGGGGCTAAGTTACCTGAGCGAGTCCGAAGCTCGTGAAATTATTAAAGAAGTGCACTAAGGACTTTGTGGCGCTCATCAGTCGGGTCCAAAAATGAAAATGAAAATTAAGAGACTAGGGTACTACTGGCCCTCGATGATGACCGATTGCATGAAAGTTGCCAAAAGCTTTCACCAGTGCAAGTGCATGGAGTGGTTCTACATCAACCTCCAAATGTGCTACATCCGACAATCACGTCGTGGCAATTTGAGTGTTGGGGAATAGATATTGTGGGTCCGATAGAACTATCTTCTTCAAGAGGACATCGCTTTATCCTTGCAGCTACAAATTATTTTTCAAAATGGGCAGAAGCTATACCACTCAAAGAAGTGAAAGCACATCACGTGCTGCAGTTCTTTAAGAACCAAGTCATCTACCATTTTGGAGTACCGCGTAGAATTATCTCAGATAATGGGTTCACATTCAGATGCACGAAGATCAACATTTTTGTCAAAAGGCACGGGATTGATTGGCGCTATTCAACGATCTGCTACCCAAGAGCAAATGGCTTGGCCGAGGCTTTTAATATAACTCTCTTCCAAATTTTAAAGAACAATTTGGATGACAATAAAAGAAATTGGCACGAGAAGTTATTAGAAGCTTTATGGGCCTACAGAACGACTTTCAGAACTCATACTTAGTATATGCCCTACGCTCTGGTGCATGGGTCCAAGGCAGTCTTGCCCTTGGAAGTTCAGCTTCCTTCTCTTAAAATTGCAGTTGCGAATAAGATCACTACAGAAGAAAACGCTAAACTACGACTAGAAGAATTAGAAAGCTTGGAAGGAAAATGACTTTCAGCGCAGCAAAATCTAGAATTATATCAAGCCATGTTGATCCAGGCCCACGATAAACTGGTCCGCCCAAGGACATTCAAAATCCGTGATTTGGTACTAGTTCTCAAGAGACCTATTCTTGCACACTGCAAGATAGGAGGTAAATTTAAACCGACTTGAGAGGGGCCGTTCGTGGTCGAGAAAGCCTACTATGGAGGTTCCTACCAACTTGTGAATTGTCGTGGAGAACGATCTATGCTTCTAATTAATGGACGATATTTGAAGAAGTATTACGCAACCTGATGTTTTGAAGGATGAACTATAAAAATGAAGTCTTATTCCTAGAAGCACGGGTAGAGTAATCACTTGTAACTGGGTCCGAACCCAAAACATAAAAAATGGATGATAAAAAAAACATTAACAAAAAAAAAATTGTTAAAAAGAAAATATGTGGAATCATAATAATAAAAGTTTGATCCTTCCTTCTAAATCAAGCTTATTCCTGATATTTCCCAATCTTTTCCTTCTCTTATTAAAATTTGAAAGAAATGAATAAGAATTTTCCATTGATAATTGATCTTTCTTATTGTTCTTGTTCTTAGTACAACCCTTGATCCTTTCCTTATTTTTCACAGGGAAATGTCGAACGGGCGGTTGGTTCTGAAATTTAAAAATGGCGTGAGTCTAGCACTCAACGAAAAGAGGATGAAAGATGGGGTCGTGATTGAGATTGACTCTATTTTCACACTAGCCAGGCTATAGTACAAGAAAACTGATTGGACCCCGATCGACCGGGAAGAGTTCAACAGCCACACAGTATTGAAATTGGGTGGCCTGAGTCAGCAGTCTACCGGTAAGAAAAGGAAGCTAAACGCCGCTCAGATGACTGGAGCAGACAAGAAAGTCAAGTCCGTTGTTGCTACAGTAGAGGGCAGGCTTATCAGCGCTATGCCCACAGAAGTTCAAGAAGTAAGGAGAGCTACTCTCACTCCGACTCAATGAAGAAACAAGAATCGTCGCATTTGCAAGATGTTGAGCAAGATAGCAGCGGACCAACATAAAGAGACAGCTGCTACCGTCAGTGCAAATACTTCAAAGAAGCCTGTTCATCAGGAACCAGAAAAGAGGAGATCAACTCCAAGAACAGCAGAAAAGATGAAAGAAGTTCCAAGAAGAGCAGAAACAGAATCAACATCACGATGCCAGACAGATGCACCAGTTTTGAAGAGTTTTGTTGCGAAAGCAACCCCGGATGATGTCCTGACAGAGACTATCCCCGAGGAGCCAATACTGCAGGAGAATGCACTGGGGTTGAACCATACATCCCACAGTATGTTACCAGACCTCGCCGGTTGCAGATAATCCCAGAATACGAGCTGGAGAGAATGCAGAAGGTTGAAAAGAAAACTTTTGAATATTTTGGAAGAATTTGAGGTTAGAGGATCAACATCTTGGAAGACCTTGAGCTACATACAAATGTGTTCTCAGACTACGAGCAATAGTAGATTGTCGACTGCGTCATCGAACTTCAGAAGATGGGCCGAGCTGGTCGTTTGAGAGAGAAGACCTACTCAGAACCTCGAAGATGGATGAAAGGAAAAGGAAGAGTTACAATCCAGTGTGGGTGTTACCACAACTTCACCGAGGACAGAAAGGGAAATCCACCAGGGATACTCCGTCGTAGTGAGGTGGATCTGATGCCAAGAATTATCAAAAGGATGGTAAAAAGGATGGTTACATGGAGGGTATTGCCTGTAAATTGCATACTAAATAGCTGCATCATTAACATATACAGGGAGGGCGACTGCATACCCCCACACATAGATCAAAATGACTTCGTCAGACCTTTCTACACAGTGTCTTTTGTCAACCAGTGTAACATCATGTTCGAATCTGACCTCCAGATAGCAGGCCCCTGAGAATTCTGATGGCTGGTGGAGATACCTCTACCGGTAGGTTCCTTCTTGGTGCTAGAAGGAAATGGAGCAGACATAGCAAAACACTGCATTCCAGGTGTGCCTGTTGAGTGGATCTCTGTCACTTTCAGGAGGATGGACGATATCAAGATGCCTTTCCACTTTCAGCCAGATCCAGAGTTAGAGAGCCTTCGGCCCTACTAGCTGTGAGCTACATGGGAGATAGTACACCTCCAATGCACATCTGGATGGCATTTCCTGCCAAGGATGGCTTGGAAGGTGATATTATTGTCCATGTGTCTCACTATTCAGACATGGATTTCGACAAATGTTTTTGGAAGAAACTTGCAAGAATCTTACACAATCCGTTTTGGATTTATGTGGATTCTACGAGATACTGAATTTTCAAGGAAAATATCATCATGTTTTGGATCAAGCTATATGATGTATTTTCAACAAATTGGAATGGAAACGACCATGTCGTGTTTGCCTTCACCTCTTTTGTGCAAATTGACTGGGAAACGCTATTAAGTTAAATTAACTTATAACAAAGAATGAAAAGAAAAAAAAATGAATAAAGAACTCTTTTTAAGAATCTGAAAGTCAAAACGAACTCCAAATTAACACGAACTCTAAATAAACAAAAATGAAATTGAACTACTAAAGCAAACGAAATGAATCTAAATCTAGAATTGAATTTTGATCTGAATCTGTCGATCTGAATCTTTTGACTGAAATCCATTAGAAGCTCCTTTGAGCCCCATTTTGAGTGGATTCTTCCCCACAAGATGACTTCAACTTCAGTTTCAAACTTCTAAACTTTTTTCGTCATCCTGAAATCCTTTCAACTCTACGCTATTTCTTTCCCTCTTTTGAGAAGGTCGACTGAGTCTACTGACACAGAACCACAAAATTTTTGATTTGGTTCTGATGGCATGGATTCATATCCTTCGCCAAACAATCAAAATTTGATCATATCTCTTGGGATGTGAAACACTTTCATGTCTCATTTCAATCCCTTCTACGCTAAATTTTCAGCAAGATCTTGAAAACCCAAATCAAATACCCACTTTTGAGATTGGTACCAAACTTCCAGTTCCCATCCTTCTGAGACTGGTACCTAACTTCCAGTTATCATTTCAAGATCGATACTTAAATTTTGATTCTCTCTTCTGAATTCCCTCCAATCTCGCATCCTTCCGAGAAACTTTTCGCATTCTAATCCTTCGACTTGGGTATAAGACAGACAAGGCATCCTAATCTCGGTGTCCACTAATCTCGCTTCATTCCGAGAAACTTTTTCGCATTCTAATCCTCTGACTTGGGTATAAAACCAACAAGGCATCCTGATCTTGGTGTCCACTAATCTCGCACTCTTTCCGAGAAAATTTTTTGCATTCTAATCCTCCAACTTGGGTATAAGACAGACAAGGCATCCTGATCTTGGTGTCCACTAATCTTGCACTCTTTCCGAGAAACTTTTTCACATTCTAATCCTCCAACTTGGGTATAAGACCGAGAAGGCATCCTGATCTCGGTGTCCACTAATCTCGCACTCTTTCTGAGAAACTTTTTTGCATTCTAATCCTCCGACTTAGGTATAAGACCGACAAGGCATCCTGATCTCGGTGTCCACCAAATTCACACTCTTCTGAGAAACTTTTCCGCACTCCTGAAATCTCAAGGTCGGTACCTAACTTCCGACTCTCTTCCGAGACTGGTACCTAACTTCCAGTTCTCACCCTTTTCGAGGTCGGTACCTAACTTCTGACTCTCTTCCGAGGCTGGTACCTAACTTCCAGTTCTCATTTCGAGATCAGTACTTAAATTCTGATCCTCATCCTTCTCAATCGGTACTTAATTTCTAATTTTCTCCTCGAGGCTGGTACCTAAATTCCAGTTCTCTTTGTAATCCCGAGGTTGGAACCTAGATTCTAATGCTCATCTTAAATCCAAAATTTCTAAGAAATACATCTTGAAATCAATCTCAAATCAAATTTAAACCAAAATTGAAAACTGAATCAAAATTCAAAACTCAAACTTAAAACATGAAATAAAAATGTAACGAATTTAAAATATGATCTCTTGAAATCTTGTGATTTGAAATCCACCTCCTTTTCCCTAGTGAGAGTTCCAGAATCTTCAGTCTTGGAGATTTACCTGAAACTCTCCAGCAGAAATTTTTTATGCTTTATTCTAAATGTGTCACTTAGATGTCTGTGTTGGTTTTGTTGATCTCTTCGGTCAACGCCAATACGCGCGGTGTGCTCCTTTAGCACACCACACCTATTGGGGGTCTATTTGTTGACCTCATTTTTTATGAGGTCTTTTCTCTTCTTAGTGCTTAGGATCTAGCCATAGGTTTTCCCTTTAACTATCCTAGAAGACTAAAAGTGGGACCCACCACTTAAAAATTCAAACACTTCTTAACTCTTCTTGAACCACACAGATGACCATAAACCTCCAAGCCACTTGGAAGGTTAAAAGTCAAATGTGGAGGTTCAAGGATGAGTTCCTATAGGATGGTCAAGCCTTAGAATTACCCTCGGTGGTCTGGTCTTGGTGAGGGTAAGCTTACACACACCACACTCCTACACACATTCCAAATCCTAAAACCACTCTTACCCAACTTGGCTTCCTGACTCATGTAGGAAACTCATATGGATGGACCTTAACCCCCAAGACCCTCGCTAAGAGGGTTAGGAACAACATATTGAGTGCCTAAAATGAGTCCTCTCATGGTTCTTGTGAGCTTAATATGGCTTCATGGCTCAACCAAAATGGTTTCATTTTACTCACACTTAATCAATCTTCATTTTTCCCAAATTTCAATTTTTTGACCCCGGGGCCTAAACCCACCAAACCTACCAAATACCCTTGAAATTGCCCAAAATTCTCAAAAATTGACCAAATTACCAAAATTACTCAAAATCAATCCTAAACACTCCCCACCATTCAAATTAAATATTCATGACCAAATATACCAAAAATTCCAAAAATACCCCCAATACCCTCTAAATACCCAAAATACCCTTTTTGGCTCAAAAAAATCCAAAAATTCCGAAAAATTCTCAAAAAATTCCAGAAAATCTCAAATATTCCCAATTTTATTTTGTAGAACAGCCACATATCCCAATATTGTCAATTTAACCCAATTTGATCAAAAATCCCAAATTAGCCCTTAAGGCCCAAAATGACCAACAAACCTAATCCATCCCAAATTCAACCCAAATGTCACCCAATTTTCCCCAAATTTGTTTTAAAACCTTCCTAACATCCCAACAAACAAAAATCTAACTTAATTTACACAATATTTGGACCCAAACTCCACCCAAGCCTAACTCAAACCAAAATCACCCAATTTGGCCTAAACCAATCATGAACCCAAACACGCCCAAATCCCAAAATTAAGACCCAACTAAAATTGAAAACACTTTATTTCACCACCATAAACATTTTGCAACATTAACTTCACATCAAAACCAACATTAACCCAACTTTTAGCCCAAGTTATCCCAATTTGACCCACTTTGACCATATTATTAAAAGACCCAAATTAAATCCAATTCAACTCCAAATGACCCCAAATCTTTTCTAAAACCTTCATAACACATTCCTAAATTAAATACAACACTTATTTTGCATAACCTTTTACCAAATTTTTATCCAAAAGTTTATGTCAAAATCTAAAAGCCCATCCCCTTTAAACATTTTAAAAGCCCATCTTTCACCAAATTTAAAAGCCCAAGTCTTCAATCAAAGCCCACATGACATTTCTTTCCATCATCCAATTCATTAAAATCATCCCTCTCAAGTTTCATTTCATGATTAAATAATTCTAAATCAAGCCTCATGATAATTCCATCAAAAATACCCCAAAATTCCAAATTCCTTTCTCATACAAGTCCCTAAACCAAATGTGAGCCAAGAAGCCATGGGCAAGCCATATGCAAGCCATGAGGAACCCTTTATACCTCACCATGCCATTAATGGAAAAAGAGGGAGTCTCTTTCTTAATCCCTCACTAAACTTTTTAACCCCATTCATGTCACACTTTAACCAGGTTTAGCCACCTCACCATGGTTGGAGACTTCACCACCCATCTTTGAGCTGGCCCAAATGATTCTCCCTCAGCCAAAAGTTAAGCCTTGGGGGTGCACCAAACTCTAAACCATGATTGAACCCAATTAAGCCCAAAATGAGCTCTCCCCCATACCATTTAAATCAAACTCCTTTACACATGTCCATAGCCAATTGAACTCACCAAACCCTAGCCCTGACCTCACTTAGTCAGATCGTGACCCATACCTGGCAGCCAGCCGCCTGGGTCACAGAAAAATACCACACCCAAGAGCTCCACGTGAGCCAAAATTTCAAATTTGAGCTTGGTGAGTTGGGGCTCTTCTTCTCCTCCCCTGAGCAGCTGATCCTAGCCTTCAGTTGCCTCTCGGAAGCCCCATAGCCATGGCTATTTAAACTCCTCACCTCTACAGTCAAAAGTTGGATGCACTGGACCTTAGTGAAACCCTATCAAATTGGTTCCAAACTCCTCTCCTAACCTAGAGCAGTTGATCCCCACTGAAATCCAGCCCTAAAATCCTCTCTGTGAGCTCAATTTTAAGCCCAAAAACAGGACACTTCACCACAGTGAGCCAATCTTCAAATTGATTGACTCTACACCATCACCAGACCAAGAGAAGAAGTTCCCCAGTGGAAGCCCTCTCACCAGGCTAGCCATTCCTTCTATCGGCCAGAGCTCGAAATCGGTCTTGGTGGAAATCAGGTGAGTCTATCTGTTGAGTCTATGATTAGAGGAGAATAATGTGGAAATCGGTCTTGGTGGAAATCAATGAATAGAGGAGAATAATGTGGAAAAATAATTAAATTAATTTGTTGAGTCTATGATTTTTAATGATTTAAATACTATCTGTGATGTTTTAATTCTCCACTTGCATACATAATTAATCATGGCATGAGACCATAGGGCTTTTTTAGCCTCTTTTCTTGGGAACATTCCCTGAATTTTCCAAGACTAGAGGACATCCTTATGGAAAGTTATCTAATTTCCAAGTTTATGTGTCTGTTTTGGTATTTTAGTTCTAATAATTAGAATATTGCTTAGAAAATTCTAGAAAAATTAGGGGAGGTATCTTATAACCAGAGGACCCTAGAAAATTATAGTTTGGTTTAATTTATTAAAAATAACCCTAATTAGCCCAAACACTTAAAATTGAACTTTAATCAATTAGGAGTAACCACACATCAAAATCACTTGAAAACAATTCTCCATCATCACTTAGGAACCAACCAAATATTTTTCCTAAGTCTCTAGGTTAAGATATTGAATTTTAAATGTTTAATGTAATTTTTAATGTTAAAAAATGAATTTTGAAACCTTCCCACTAAAATAATTCTAATAAATCAAAGAAAAATCAGAAAAATATAAAATTTGCTTCTTTGACTTCCTTGAGGCCAGAGGGACTTAAGAAAAATATAAAATCTATTTTTCAACTTTATTTTTATTTTATAATTAATTAATACCCCAAAATTCAAAATAATTATAATAAATTAAATATAATTTAAAAAATCACAAAAATTGGTCCAAGTGATCCTCTGTTCAATAGAAACAATAATTTTTCTAAGGACAGAAACCTTACCTTGGTCATGTTGTTGAATTTTCGTTGAAAACCCTTATTTCCCATAAAAAATAATTATATAAATTAAATTAAAATAGAAAAATCACATTTTCTCCTCTAATGTCTTAATTGACATGTGAGTGAGGTGACATAAAAATTCTAAGTTCATTTGAGCTCAATTTAGTGAGTTATGAAATGAATATGCTTAAAAGGGCATAAAGGTAATTAAGGATTTTTAATCCTAATTAATACCTTAGGCTTAATCAAAGGGAGGGTATATTTGATCTTAATTTTCTCTTGGATGATTGAAACTTAGGGAATTAAGGGGTAGAAACCCATTAATCACTTTGAAAATATCAAAATGGAACCTTAATTAATTAAATAATTTAAATTTTGGAAGAATAATTAAAATTTGGATTATTAAGATTAGGAACATGACTTAAGAAGGTATCAATTCTTTAATCTAAAAATTCATAAATGGATCAATTCAATAATATTCAACTCTTAATTAATTTTAAAAACATCGAGGATGATTGAAATGAATAATTAAAAGGAAATAATCTCTAATTAAATTAAAGCTTAAAACATTAAATGATTTAATGATCAAATTAAAATAAATTTAAAATATTTAAAACTAATTTGAAAACACTTAAGAACAAACTTAAAATTTGAAACATTAAAGAATCTTAAAACAATTAATAATTAAAAATGTGAAACTTAAACCAATTAAAGCCAACCCAAAACGATATGATTAATTCAAATCAAATTTAAATGATCAAAATTTAACAAAATTAAATAATTTAAACACTTCTTTCAATTTAAGAAACTTAAAACACTTAAAATAAAACAAAACTGAATTTTGAAATTGAATTATCTTAAATCATCAATTCAACCTTAATCAAAACGGTTAAATTCTTTAACAAACTAATTTGACCCTAAAGACTTTCATTATTATAACTCTTAAAATGAAGCATCAAATGAAATGTCACTTCACTCATAGGATAATCAAACATCCTAATTCAATGAGCAAGAGTAACCCGGGTGATTGATTCACCATCTCAATGAAACTAACTGAACTTGAAGTAATCCCTAAAATGTTTAAAAAGATGTTCAAAATTCAATTTTGAGCACTTCTCTAACATGATGGGATGTTTAAAGAACAGCAAAACTTAATTGTTCTTTGGTCAAGAAAATCATCATCAACAAAACACAAGAACCTAGACGTCATAGAAGGTGACTAGCAATAGGATTAGAATTTTGGTAGACAACCAGAACCTTCCCTTAGCTTTACGCAGGTGCTTTCCTTGAAATATATAAATGCTCTGATATGTGTTTTAAGTGCAGCCAGGAATGACGAGAAGACCCTTCAGGTACGCTTTAATTTTATTACAATTTATTTACCTGCACTGTACTTTACTTCTCTTGCATACTAAACAACAATGTCACCCTGCATGAAAATTGAAACTTTTAGGATAGCCACAAAACTAAAACCTAAAACTAAATTAAAATTAATACAAGATAAAATTCACCGACACAACATTCAAAAGATAAAACAACACAAAATTTAATCACAAACAGAATAACAAAACTACAACTAAAACTAAATTAACACGTCTCGTTGGATAATCGGGAATCCCTCAGATGATGTAACCCACGTGTTGCTAACGAGATTTGCCATGGTCTAAATGAAAGTGTGGAACTCATTCACTTGAGTTTAGCAAATTCATTTGGACTAAGTGAATCCGATGAAAATAGCGGTGTCGGGATGACAGAACTGTGGGATCTGAATCAGTCCTACTTAATCAACTTCAAGATTTGTTTTATTTAAAATATTAAGGCATCTGAATCTTAAGACTTTTCTAAACCAAAAACACTTCTCTCATCACCATCTTCTGATTTTCACCTTCTAAAACTAAACCTCTGCAACAACAAAGAGCTTGGAGCATAGTGGGCAGCACGGCCATCGTCGTCAGCAAAACTTGGATCTACATTAGCAAAATAATTCTTTAGTCTAAATAACCAAGCCATAGGATCTCGAGGTGGTTTGCCTAGTGCAACATAAATCCTTAACTTTCTGTTAGGCATTTACATAATCATATTATGAAAATTAAGCCCTAACCGGTCTTGGGACTCCGAGGTGGTTGTTTGATACGACATAAACTCTCTCATCTTTGAGGCTATTTGTGTGATTACATCATATAAGCATAATTCCTAATTAATTAAAATTGGTAGGATTGAAACATTAAATAAACTCTCAAATTGAAGCCAAACAATAGGATAGTTTGGGAAGTTGCCAAGATGCTGATGGCGATGAAAAATCTTTTTTGTCGACTTACATTGCTATCAATTCTCGTATCATGTTAATGTCAAGGAGTCACCACTCACTTTCTCTATCACCCTAATTCTTATCCAAACTAGACTTATTCTCAGAAGTCTTTGGAGAATTTTGAGAATGATTAATCATGATAGAGATTGAGAGAAAATAAGATCAAATGATAATCTCATAGAACAAGTCTTCAGATTGTGTAATTACTGAAGTTTTTTTTATATGAGAAAATCATATGAAGATCTTGGGTAACCAGAGAGGTTTTATAGACAAAATACCTATCATGGGTTCTTTATCATCCTATAGGAGCAAGCTCTTATAGTTAATTACATCCTGAGCAATTAATACTGCCTAGGAAAACTCCCGATTAAGGTTAACATTTATCCTCAAAAAAATGTAAGTGTTGTTTTGGCAATGCGTTTCTGAAGAATCGATGCTACCAGAAAGTTTTATTTATATTAGGGGTATGTTGTTTCTTTGTTGTGTTTTGTTTTGTTGTTGTAATGTCATTTTATCATTTTGTATGTCATGTCATATGTTATGTCGGGATGTCGTAGTTTCTATCTCATGTTATAATGTGATGTCGTAATGTCATGTCATTTTATATCATGTCTTAATGTGAGTCATAATGTCATAAGATGTAGTGATTAATATCTAGATTTGTCATGAGATATTTTATTTCCTATAAGAAGATTTCGTTATTATGTCATGAGATACCTTCTATGATATTAAGAAGATATTATTATTTATTTATTTGTGTTATTTTGTTTATGATTTCCTCTTATTTTAAGTTTTGGTTTTGTGGTCATCTCAATTTTATTTTGTCATGCCATTTTGTCATGTATTTGTTTCGTTTTAGTGTCGTGTCATCATTTTATTGTGGTATAGTATGTTAATGTTGATGTTATGTCGATGTCAATATTAATGATTTTATCGTTTTATTTCATATTTTGTGGCTAACCTAAAAGTTTAGTTGTCTTTGTTGTCATGTCATTTTTTTGTTTTGTTATTTATAGAAAGTTTAGGTTTTGTGACTATCCTAAAGTTCTAGTTTTGTTGTCAATGTTCTGTCGTCGACGTCCTGCAAAATATAGTTAGCACGCCCTATAACATGCAAAGAAAATCTAAACAAAACTTCATGTCTTCTTCCTGCAAGGAAAACAAAGTTAGAAACAATGGCATATCAAGATATTTAGATTACCTGGTCAAAGTGTCTGTTAATCCAGAATTGTCTGATGTCCAAATGTGGTTGAGATGTTGATTTAGATTTATGTTGATTTAAGTTGGATTTCAGATTTTTTTTGTTAATTTGGATTTGATTTTTGGGTTTTATATCAGTTTATATCGATTTGAGTTTGATTTTGGGTTTTATGTCGATTTATGTCGATTTGAATTTGATTGTGGGTTTTATGTCAGTTTATGTCTATTTGATTTTAATTTTATGTCGAGTTAAGTTCGATGTGGGTCAAACTTAAAAATTATGATGTTGTATGTTAAGTTAAATTCGATACAGGTCGAACTTAAGAACTATGTCGGTTCATGTCGTGTTAAGTTTGATCTTGTTGATTTATGTCGAATTATATCAATTTATGTTGAGTTATATTGAGTTTGATTTAAAATGTCGATTAATATCATTTAATGTCGGTGTTTGTTAAATTTGGTTTGAAATGTCGATTAAAGTCGGTTAATGTCGGTGTTTGTTGAATTTGATTTAAAATTTCGGTTAATGTCAAATTATGTTTGAGTTATTTTTGAAATGTTGATTATGTGGATTTTTGTTTTGAAATTTCAAATTTATGTCGATTATGTCGATTTATGTTTGAAATGTCAAATTTATGTTGAATATGTTGATTTGAGTTCAATTTTGTCGATTTAGGTTCAATTTGGGTTGAACCTTAAGTTTATGTTGATTTAGGTTCAATTTGAGTTGAACCTAAAGTTTTGTTGATTTAGGTTCAATTTGGGTTGAACCTAAGGTTTATGTCAATTTGAGTTGAGCTAGGTTCATTGTCATTTGAACCTAAGGTTTATGTCGAGTTGAGTTGAGTTAGGTTCATTGTCAGTTGAACCTAAGGTTTATGTCAAGTTGAGTTGAGTTAGGTTCATTGTCAGTTGAACCTAAGGTTTATGTCAAGTTGATTTGAGTTAGGTTCATTGTCAGTTGAACCTGAGGTTTATGTTTAGACTTGAGTTTAATATGGGTTGAACTTTAAGTTAGGTTTTTGGTTTAGATTCAATTTAGGTTGAACCTAAGATTTAGGTTTGGACTTAAGTTCAATGTGGGTTGAACTTAAGTTAGGTTTTTGTTTAGTTTCAAGTTAGGTTGAACCTAAGGTTTAGGTCTGGTCTTAAGATCAATATGGGTTGAACTTAAGTTAGTTTTTGGTTTAGATTCAAGTTAAGTTGAACCTTAGGTTTAGGTTTGGACTTAAGCTCAATATGGATTAAACTTAAGTTAGGTTTCTGTTTAGGGTCAAGTTAGGTTGAACCTAAGTGTAGTTTGACTTATGTCTAATGTGGGTTAAACTTAAGTTAGGTTTAAGTTAGGTTCATGTCAGGTTGAACCTAAGTTTGGTTTGACTTAAGTCTAATATGGGTTAGACTTAAGTTACGTTTGAGTTAGGTTCATGTCAGGTTGAACCTAAGTTTGGTTTGACTTAAGTCTAATATGGGTTAGACTTAAGTTAAATTTTGAGTTTAGGATTAGTTAGGTTCATGTCAGGTTGAACCTAGACTTAAGGTCGACATAAGTTCAATATAGGTTGAACTTAAGTTAAGGTTTTGAGTTTAGGTTAAGTTAGGTTCAAATCAGGTTGAACCTAGGCTTAAGGTCGACTTAAGTTCAATATGGGTTGAACTTAAGTTAAGGTTTGAGTTTAAGTTAGTTTCAAGTTAGGTTGAACCTAAGTTTGGTTTGACTTAAGTCTAATATAGGTTAGACTTAAGTTAGTTTTGGGTTAGGTTCATGTCAGGTTGAACCTAAGTATGGTTTGACTTAAGTCTAATATGGGTTAGACTTAAGTTAGGTTTGGATTAGACTTAGGTTCAAGTTGGGTTGAACCTAAGTAATTTGACTTAAGTCTAATATGGGTTAGACTTAAGTTATGTTTGGGTTTGGTTAAACCTTAGTTAGTTAAGGTTTAATGATTTAATTAAGTCTAATGTAGTAGACTTAATTATGGTTTTAGGTTGGATTAAACCTTAGTTAGTTAAGGTTTAATGGTTTAATTAAGTCTAATGTGGTAGACTTAATTAGGATTTAAGTTTGATTTGGGTTTAAGTTAAGGTTGACTTAAGTTCAATATGGGTCGAACTCAAGTTAAGGTTTAAGTTTGAGTTAAGTTAGGTTCAAGTTAGGTTGAACCTAGACTTAAGGTTGACTTAAGTTCAATAAAGGTTGAACTCAAGTCAAGGTTTAAGTTTGAGTTAAGTTAGGTTTAAGTTAGGTTGAACCTAGAATTAAGGTTGAGTTAAGTTCAATATGGGTTGAACTCAAGTTAAGGTTTGAGTTGAGTTAAGTTAGGTTCAAGTTCGGTTGAACCTAGACTTAAGGTTGACTTAAGTTCAATGTGGGTTAAACTTAAGTTAAGGTTTGGACTTGGATTCGTGTTGTGTTAAACCTAAGTTATTTGTTTTATGTCTTATTAGAGTTAGGCTTACTTGGGTTTATAAGCTACTTAAGTGTCGACATTATTTTTAGGTTGTGTGTTTTATTTTTGAAAAGGAGGTCTCCTACAGAAATTGTCGGCGAAATTTAAATTTTAAATTTAATTTAAATATATATATAATTTAGAAAGTAGTATTTGATTTTGAAAATAATTTCAATTTTGAAAATTTTAAGATATGAAATCAAACCGATCTCACATCCCAAATAGTTTATATAAACGAGCACCACATCACAAACCATGTATCTACCCCGAAGAATAGACACACTGCTTGATGATAAGGCTCGATTAAATAAACTAAAAGATTTGTGACATCTGCTTGGTCTGCGAACCAATTTTATAAGCCGACAAATTCCCCTGCTTAACATGAAAGCATTAAACAAGGTTTATATTACCTAGGTTCTTAAAGTTCCCTATAAGGGCAAGCCCCTATAGTTAATTACATCTTAAGTGACGGGAATCACCTAAGAAAACTCTCGATAATAATCAGTAATTCTGCTCTCAAGAATTTCAAAGTTTAAGTTTTCAAAGGATTGAATTTTGGAATTTCAATAGGGAATGGATCAAATTTGGAACATTTTGTTTTGAGAATTCAAAGGAAGAAAAGTAGGAGAAATTACAGATTCGAAGCGAACTTCGGTAATTTCCCGACTATCCTATTGTTTGGATTGAATTTAGGAAAGTCCCAATATTTATTTAATGTTTTGATCTTGCCAATTTTAATTAATTAGGACTTATATTCGTATGACAAAATCATACAAATAGCCTGGAAGATGTGAGGGTTTATATTGTATCAAACGACTACCTCGGAGTCCTAAGACCGGTCTGGGCTTAATTTACATGACATGATCATGCAAATGCCTAATGAAGAGTCGAGGATTTATGTTGCACTAGGCAAACTACCTCGAAATACTATGGCTTGGTTATTTAATTCTAAGAAAGTTTTGCTGAAGTAGACTCAGGTTTTACTGATGAAGATGGCCGTGCTGCCCACCATGCTCCGAGCTCCTTGTTGTCACAGAGGTTTAGTTATAGAAGTCATAAATTAGGAGATGAGAAAAGTGTTTTGGTTTTAGAGAAAATCTTAATTTCCAAGTGTTTTTTTTATTTAAAATAAATCTTAAAGTTAATTATAACAACACCGGTTAAGATCCCACGGTTCAATCCTTCCGGCATCGTTATTTTTATCGGATTCACTTAGTCCAGATGAATTTACTAAACTCAACTGAATGAGTTCCACACTTTCATTTAGACCGTGGAAATCCCGTTAGCAACACGTAGGTTACATCATCCGAGGTATTCCCGATCATCCAACAAGACGTTTTAATTTAGTTGTAATTGTAGTTTTGTGTTCCGTTTGTGATTAAATTTCGAGTTGTTTTATATTTTGAAATGTTGTGGCGGTGAATTTTATCTTGCAATGACTTTTAATTTAGTTTTGGTTTCAGCTTTTGTGGACTATCCTAAAGGTGTGGGTTTTCATGCAATGATTGTTTATCATGCAAGAAAAGTAAGTGCGATGCGATTAAATAAATTGCAATAAAATAAATCGTAACAAAATAAAAGTGTACCTAGAGGGTCTTCCCGTCATCCCAAGCTACACTTAAACACAATTTAGAATATTTAAGCAAATTCCTAGGTAAAGCTAAGGGAAGGGTTATGGTTTTCTACCAAGTTCCTAATCCTATAGCTAGTCATATCCTATAACGTCTGTGTTCTCGTGTTATGTTTGAGGACGATTTTCTTCATCAAAGGACAATTAAATTCAATTGTTCTTATAAACATCCTATCATATCGAGGAAGTGCTTAAGACGAGTCTTAAACATCTTTTCAATACTACTAGATTGTTTTAAGTCCAAATGGATTTAATCAATCAAAGTGAAGTAATCGTCCGAGGTTTAGTTAAGTTTTGTTGTTATCTTACTCGATGAACAAGGACATTCGAATATCCTATAAGTGAAGTAACATTTCATTTAACGTTCGTTTAGGAGTTATGACAACAAAAGCTTTCGAGGGCAAATCGATGTTCACATGGCTTTGTGATTTAATTTAATTTCGGCTAACTGGTTTAAATTTGGAATAGTGTTCAAGTTGCTTCATATTTATTTTTGAATTTCTTTATGTCCTAGGTAATGTTATTTTTAATTCAATTTAATTTAACTTTAATTTAATTTAATTTAGTTTAGTTTTAATTTAATTTAATTTGATTTAATTTAATTTAATTTAATTTAATTTAATTTTATTTAATTTGATATGTTTTAATTTAATTTTATTTAATTAATTTAATTTAATTTTAATTTAATTTAATTCAATTTAATTTAATTTGATTCAATTTAATTTAATTTGTTTAATTTAATTTAATTTAAATTTTAATTTAATTTTATTTTTAATTTTAATTTAATTGAAATTTTAAAAGAGTTTAATAATTTAACTTTAATTTAATTTAATGATCAAGTCTTTTAGCATTTTAAATCTTAAATTTGAATTATCATTTTAATTAGGAATTACATATTATTGAGATGATTAATTTAGGGATTTTTAAATTAAAGAACAAATCTCTTCCTAATAATATCCCCATTTTAATAATTCCAATTTTATTATTCTTCCAAATTTAATCAATTATTTAATTAAGGTTTATTTCAATTATTTTTAAATTGTTTAATAGGTTTCTACCCTTTAATTATTTAAATTTCAATCATCCAAATCAGATTAAGATCAAATATTTTACTCTTTAATTTTATTAAACCTAAAATTTTAATTAAGGGTTAAAATTTTAATTACCATTTTGCCCTTCAAGCTTAATAATTTCATAACTCACTAAATCGAGCTTAAATGAACTTGAAATTTTTATGTGACTTCACTCATATGCCAATAAAGACATGAGAGGAGAAAATGTGATTTTTCTGTATTTAATTTATTTATGTAATTATTTTTGGTGGAAAATAGGGATTTCCAAGGAAAATTTAATAATATGACCAAGGGAAAGTTTCTGTCCTTAAGAAAATTATGGGACATTCCTACTGACCAGTAGGACCACTTGACCAATTTTGGTGATTTTTTGAATTATATTATTTTTATTATAATTATTTTGAGTTTTGGAGTATTAATTAATTTAAAAATAAAATAAAGGTTGAAAAATAAATTTTATATTTTTTAAAAATCTCTCTGATATCAAGAAAATCAGAGAATTAATTTTTACAATTTTCTGATTTTTCTTTGATTTATTAGAATTATTTTAGTGGAAATGCTAAAAAATACATTTTTTTTTAATTTAAAATTACCTTAGGGTTTTAAAATTTAATATCTCATCAAATAGACTTAAGAAAAATATTGTGTTTGTTCCTAAGTGATTAGAATTCAAAATGTGACATTTTAGTGAATTTTATTATTTTTGTGATTTTTATTATTTTTTAATTATTAAAATATTAAAATAATACAAAAAATCAACTTTTTTAGAAAATTACAATTTTATTTTTCTTAAATTCCCCTAATATCAGAGAGGCTCCAAAACCAATTTGGTGAATTTTTTAAAAGTATTTTGAAAGTTATGAATTTTTAAAGTTTAAATTGGCTAAATGGCTTAATCAACCAATTTAGTAGGGCTAACCAAGGTCAGTAGAGAATTGATTTTAAGCCAATTTGATGTATGATTAGCTCTAATTAATTAAGGACCTATTTTGGGCGTTTAGGCCAATTAGGGTTATTTCAAGTGAATTAAATCAAAACCTATTTTTCCAAGGGTCCTTTGGTCATAAGGAACATCACCAAATTTTCCTAGAATTTATTTCACAACATGCTAATTATTAGATTTAAAATACTCAAAACAGCAACATGAATTTGAAAAATCAATAACTTCTCATAGGGATGGCCTCTGAATTTGGAAAATTCAGGGAATGTTCCCAAATTCAGAGGCTTCAAAAGCCCTATGGTCTCATGCCATGGTGAATTTCCTATATGCATGGAGAATTAAAACAATGCAGAAAGTAAATAAATTATTAAAAATAAAATACTTGATGAAATTAAATGATTTCTTTTCCACATTATTCTCCTCTCGTTCACCGAGCAAGAGGGTATTTTTATTTTATTTTTCTGATTTTTCTACACAAAGTTATGCATTTTTGAAGTTTAGGGAATTAAATAAATAAGAAAATACCCTCATTTTCTATTTAAGTGACGCGGCGCCGACTCAACCTCAGCCTCCGAACGCACACGCGTCGCCTTCTGATTCGGCACCGCCATCCAACTCAGCGCTCCGGGGGCCCGCTGTATCGTTCCGTCTCCTCATCCGGAGCGATCCTGGCCGTCCGTCCGCACGTGTATGGAATGAACGGCAACCGTTCATCGTCCCCAGCCGTTCTTACCCGAGAGCCGTCCACACTAAAACCCTAAGAACTCACTCATTTCTCAACGGATTTTCGTGTTCTTGTGCTCTATGGATTCGTCTTGAAGAGACGAATACATCTATACGGTGATCATGCATTGAAATTAAAGCATTTGAAATGGAGAATCTCCGAAGCTCGGGATGAAGAATTAGCTCATACCTTGCTCGCAGAAGTGCGGCTTCAATCCGAGGGTCGTGTCACCTTCGATTGGATCCCAAGAAGCTCCAAATGAAGTCTCCCGGTCCGGTGAATCGCCTAGGTATGATTTCGACCAAGCCCGATCACAAAGCTTGGAGTCCGGAACGTATGGGTGGCCCCGGAGAGGGGCTTTCGTCGCGACTCCTTCCCTCGGTCCGGTGATGGTGTAGGACCAATCAATTCGAGGATCGATCCACTCGTGGAGAAGTGTCCCGGCTTTTGGTGGAATTTTGACCGAGAAATCGGGCTCGTTAGTGGGGATTGAGGCAAATTGTCACCTGGGGATCAACTCGCTCTAAGTATGGAGAGTGTTCCGGAACAATTTTGGCGGGGTTTCGGTGAAGGTTCGGTTCAAGCACCTCTCATGGCCTGAGAGGGGGTGGTGTTTAAATAGAGAGAGGGCGAGGGCCTCCTGTGGGGAGTTGGGGCTTGGGATCGCGCTGCTCTTGGCAAGAGAAGAATAGCTACAATGGCCATCTGGGGATGGGGCAGCTCAACAGGCGAGAATTCCAAGCTCGGGCTCACATGCGAGCTCTCGGCCCGGTGGTTTCCCGGCGGCTGTGGTGGCCGGCCGGCCGTGGTCGGTCACCCTCGAGCTCGTGGAGGTCGGGTCTTGGCAATGGTGAAATCAATTGCGTTGGCCATGTGTAAAGGTGTTGAATCAAAGTAGAAGGGGGGAGGGATCATTTTAGCTTAGTTTGGGTCAACCCATGGTTTTGGACATGGTGCGCCCTCCAAGGGGCTTTGGGTGCTGTGGGGAATCAGATAGGCTAGCTGAGATGGAGTGGTGAAGTCCCTATCAACTTGGTTTAAGTAAATTTTGGGTTTAGGTGTTGCATAAAAAGGGTTAAAATCGCTTAAGGGAGGGTTAGAAAGTGGGTTCCCCCTTTGCCATTAATGGCTTGATCACATGTCAAACCTTCCATGGCTTTATGTGGCTTCGTTCATGGCTTGCATGGGGCTTCATGGCTCCATTTGGCTTGGGGCAAAGCTTAGTCAATTTCATGGAAGTAGATTTTAGGAATCTTGGCATTTTTGGTGGAAATTTGGATGAAGCTTGATTTGGAATGGTTTAATGATGATTTTGAAACTTAGGGGTGATATCAATTAAGGGCATGATGAAAAGAAATTGCCATGTGGGCTTTAGTGGCCAATTTTGGGCTTTTGTATTCGGTGGAAATGGCTTTTAAAATGGTTTAGAGAAGTGGTCTTTTGGATTTTAAAATGGATTTTAGGATGGGAATTTTGCAAAGGATTGGATCCAATGAGTGTTGAATTTAGTTTAGGAATGTTTCATGAATGATTCGGAATAAACTTGAAGTGTTTGGGCTAGGTTCTGGGTCGATTCGACCTCTTTCGTGAATGGGCCAATGTAGGTCAAATTGGGCTAACTTGGGGCCAATGTTGGGCTAGGGTTGAAATTGATGTAAAATAAATGTTGGAAAATGTTTATGGGAGTGTTTCAAAGAGGTTTTGGCTTTGGTTGGGTTTTGATTTTGGGGTTTGGGCTTATTTAGGTTAGGTTTGGGTCATAGGTCCAAATTGGGCTTTAAGGCCAAAAGTGAAATTGGATCCAAATGTCAATTAAATTGGACTTGGATTTGGTCTAGATTGGTGTCGGGAATGTTTAATTGAAGTTTAGAATTGAATTGGACCAGAATTCGGGTCAATCGGGTAGGTTCGGCTTGACATTGGGTTCACTTAGGGTTAAAATGGGTCAAATTGGGGGTCTTGACAAAAGTGGGGTAAATTGACAAAATTGGCCCATGGTGTAGTTGAACAAAATGAAATTGGTAATATTTTGGATTTTCTGGAATTTTCTAGGAATTTGCTGAATTTTTGGATTTTTTGGGTCAAGAGGGGTATTTTGGGTATTTGGAGGGTATTGGGAGGTATTTTTTGAATTTTTAGTATTTTTGGGTATGGATGATCAATTTGAGTAATGTGGGAATATTTGGGATTGATTTTGAGGAATTTTGGGTAATTTAGGTGATTTTGCAAATTTTGGGTAGTTTCGAGGGTTTTGGGTAAGGTAGAGTGTGTAGGGTCCCGGGGGTGAAAAATTGAAAATTTGGAAAATTGAAGATTAGGTGAATGTAAGTGGAATAAAATCACTTTGGTTGAGCCATGAAGCCATATCAAGCCCACATGAGCCATAAGGGGACTCATTTGAGGCATCCACTATGTTGTTCCTAACCCTTTTAGCCAAGGGCTTAGGGGTTAAGGACCATCCATGTGGATCACCTTTATGAGTCAAGAGATCAAGTTAGGTATGGGTGTGTTTTTTTAGGATGTGTGTGAAAGTGTAGTGTATAGGTGTAGTGTGTGTGTAAGTCAGCCCTTCACTGCACTGTGCCACCTGTGGGTAGTCCTAAGGCCAAAGAGTCTTATAGGAACTCATCCTTTAAACTTCCACATTCGATTTCAACCCTCAGGTGATTAGGGGTCTACAATCAAGTTTGTGGAGTTTGCAGGGAGTTAAGAAGTGGTTTTAATTTCTAGGTGGTGGGTCCCAATTCTAATCCTCTAAGATAGTCAAAGGAAAAGCCTAAGGCTAGATCCTAAGTACTTAAAAGAAGAAGAGAAGACCTCATCAAAAATGAGGTCAACATTAAGTCTAATGTAAGTAAGACTTAAGAGATAACTAAGTCTAATAAGGTTAGACTTAAGTTAAAGTTTAAAGATTACTTAAGCCTAATGTAAGTAAAGCTTAAGGATTAATTAATTCTAGTTAGGTTAGACTTAATTATGGTTTAAATGTTACTTAAACGTAATGTAAGTAAAGCTTAAGGATTAATTAAGTCTAATTGGGTTAGACCTAATTATGGTTTTAGAGTTATTTAAGCCTAATGTAAGTAAGGCTTAAGGATTAATTAAGTCTAGTTAAGTTAGACTTAATTATGGTTTAGCTTAAGGATTAATTAAATCTAATTGGGTTAGACCTAATTATGGTTTAAGAGTTATTTAAGCATAATGTAAGTAAGGCTTAAGGATTAATTAAGTCTAATTGGGTTAGACCTAATTATGGTTTAAATGTTATTAAAGCCTAATGTAAGCAAGGCTTAAGGATTGGTTAAGTCTAATTGGGTTAGACCTAATTATGGTTTATGTTTGATTAAGTCTAATTTAGTTAAGACTTAATGGTTTAATTAGGTCTAATGAATTAGACCTAATTAGGGTTTAGGTTTGATTAAGTTTAATTTAGTTAAGACTTAATGGTTTAATTAGATCTAATGGGTTAGACCTAATTATGGTTTAGAGGTTACTTAATCCTAATGTAAGTAAGGTTTAAGTTTATTAATTAGGTTTAATAGGGGTTAAACCTAATTGGGGTTTAAGGGTTACTTAAACTTAATGTAAGTAAGGTTTAATTTGACTAATTAGGTTTAATGTGGGTTAAACCTAATTAAGGTTTAAGGGTTACTTAAACCCAAGGTAAGTAAGGTTTAAGTTGATTAACTAGGTTTAAGGTGGGTTAAACCTAATTAGGATTTAAGGGTTACTTAAACCTAATGTAAGTAACGTTTAAGTTGATTAACTAGGTTTAATGTGGGTTAAACCTAATTAGCGTTTAAGGGTTATTTAAACCTAATGTAAGTAAGGCTTAAGTTGATTAACTAGGTTTAATGTGGGTTAAACCTAATTAGAGTTTAAGGGTTACTTAAACCTAATGTAAGAAAGGTTTAAGTTGATTAACTAGGTTTAATATGGGTTAAACCTAATTAGGGTTTAAGGGTTATTAAACCTAATGTCTTTAAGGTTTAATTACGATTAATTAAGTTTAAGGATGTTTTAAACCTAATTAATATTTTTTTATTAAACCTAATGTCTTTCAAAGTTTAATAAGATTTAATTAAACTTAATTATGCCTTTTAAGTATAGTTAAAAATTTATTTGATATTAAACCTAATGTCTTTAAGGTTTAAAAAGAATTAATTAAAATTAATTATGTCTTTTAAATTTAATTAAAAATTGATTTTATATTAAACTTAATGTCTTTAAAGTTTAATAAGAATTAATTAAACTTAATTATGTCTTTTATGTTTAATTAAACTTTGATTTAAGTCTATTTTGATGTCATTAGACTTGCTTTAATTCTATTTGGAGTTAGACTTAATTTTGACTCAACCCATTGTGGAATGGGCTAAGTTGGGTGAAAGAGTGGTTTTTTAGGATTTAAATTTATTGATTAATAATGAAATTTAAATCCTAAATTTTGAAATGTCATCTAATATTGTTTAATGGCTTAAAAATTATTGTTTTTAGAGTCTTCTTATGTCACCCTAAAATTTCTAACCATTTTCAATTTTATTTTCCTTAATTTCCAATTTTTATAATTATTTTTATGAATAATTACAATGTAGCTTAAAAATTAAAGAAGAATATCCTAAAGAATTTTTCTGTTCTTAGGAAAATTAAGAGATATGTGTCATAACAGAAGGATGATTATGTGAAAATTTCATAATTTTTGGAGTTATAATTAATTTTTAATAATTAAATTACTCCAGAGAGTAATTAATTATTTAAAAATTAAATACTGAGAATAAAATTATGATTTCAATTTCATAATTTTCTTCTCTTCAAGAGCTTTCCAGTGGTATTTTTATTTTATTTTTAGGAGTTCTTGATCAAAAGATATGAATTTTTGAAGATTTTAAGGTTAATCTGAATTAACCTAGGCCAGAAAATTCGACAGCGCAACACGTGTCCTCGTACCGTCGAAGGGGCAGGAGGATCCAGTGCGCGGCACAGAACAGCGGACACATGATGCGCAGATCAGCTCCGTCCGTTCCAAAACACGGGAACGGACGGCGGAGATAATTCTCCATTTAATTTGAAAAATTTCGAACTGTTAAACTTCAAACTTCAATATCTCACTCATTTCTCAACGAAATTGAGTGATTTTTGAACCTATGGACTCATCTTGAGATGTAGATCACATTCATATGGTGATCATAGGGTTTCGAACTGATTAATTTTATTATTAATCAAATTTAAATTTTAATTAAAAAATAAATCTCATACCTTTGATTATCAAGCTTCGGGACTTAATTGGCTTGGTTTGGCAGCTTCTTGAGGTCCTAATGAAGCTTTCTCACCCTTTAATTTGGATCCAAATCGATTTGGTATAGGTGCTAGACCCTAAGGTGGCTAATTTGAAATCTTTGCTTGGTTTGATCAAATTGGCTCTATCAGGTGGCCAATTTGATCAAATCTTGGTTGGGTCTTGCTATTTGGGTCTTAAGAAAAATTTTTCATGTTGAGGGTCAGAGGTGTTGAGCAAGGTATGGGCCTCTATTTACTCTTCTCTCTCTTTTCACATAAGCTCAAGTATGGCTTATTTATAGCCATGGGGGGTTCATGGCTGGCTTTAACTCGTTTCAATTCACTTGGGGAAGGTTTTTACTCTCCTATTATTATTTCAGGATAGTTTTTAGGGTAGGGTAATGATAGTCCTAGCCTAGGCCTCATAGGTTTAACTATGGTGAGGATTTTGAGTTAGGCTCTTGTCTTGCCCCCATCGGGTCCATCGCGAGGTGGATTCTGGCCGGGAAAATCATGTTGAATCCACCTCCTCTAGATGGCATTCAAGGTTATTTGCTCTATTTGAGGAAATGGTGACACACGTAAGCCCCTTACTCATCTCATGCAAGCCTTAGCCATGATGGCTCTTAACCAAGGTGTGGAATGGGTTAGCCTCTTGTCTCCCCACCATTGGGTGGTCTAAGAGGTGAAGGATGAGTCATGAGAGTGAGCGATCCCCCTTCCAACATCACATTTAAGGTTTAGATGAGAAGGTAACACATATTTTTCTCATGCAAAATTCTTAAAATTTGGTTATAACCATGGTTAAGTAAGTTACTCATGTGAGTTTTATTGGTGTCTAATTTTTATTGGTGAGTCCATGAGGATGAGCCACCTCAAATTTTAATTTCATGAGAGGATGACACCTCATTTCCTCTCATGATTACCTTCTTTAACCATGGTTAAAATGATATGTTTAACCTACATCTAATAAGTCCCATGAGTCATGAATAACCCATGGATGAGGTCATTTATGACGTAATAAAGAGATTTGAAATTTTGAAAATCATGGTTTCATGGGTTAAAATTTCATTTTATGCCCTTTTCATTTTAATTTCCATATTTAATTAATTATGTCATTATTTAAATATTGGAAATTATTTTATTAATCAATAATTAATTGGAAATAATTCTAAATAAATTATTTGATTAATATCCATGTCATTAAAATTGATTTTTGTCTCTTTTCATGACTTTTCAATTTAATTTTCATTTTAATTAATTATGTCATTAATTAAAATATGAAAATTAAATTATTAATTAATTAAAAATAATTTTGGAATCAATTATTTGATTAATTCCATTATTTTTAATCAATTTGTGGATTTTTAAGATTTTATGGCTTTTGAATTTAATTTTTCATTTTAATTAATTATGTCATTAATTAAAATTTGAAAATTAATTCATTAATCAAAATATTTTTTAGATCAATTATTTGATTAATTTTGTCATTTTATGACTTTTAATTTAATCTTCATTTTAATTAATCATATCATTTGATTAATTAAAATATTAAAAATTAAATTATTAGTCAATTTAATTAATCAAAATAATTTTTGAAATTAATTTGATTATTTTTTGTCATTGTGGGGTTTTAAACATGTCACTGGTTATTTGATCAAAAATTGATTATTTTAACCAAAATTGACTTTTTAGGTCATGTGTTGACCCATTGGGTTAATAAGGTTGGTGATTGGATCTGGATTGGTTATGTTGACCAAAATTTTCATTTTAGGTCAAAAGGTCGACTTCGTGGGGTCAACAAGATCGGTCATAAGGTCCGGATTGACCATTTTGACCAAAATTATCATTTTGGGTCAAAAGGTTGACTGTAGGGTCAACAGTGGTTGGTCATTAGGTCAGGATTGACCATTTTGACCAAAATTGTTATTTTAGGTAAAAAGGTTGACCTGTGGGGTCAACAAGATTGGTTATAGGGTCTGGATTGACCATTTTGACCAAAATTGTCATTTTGGGTAAAAAGGTTGACCTGTGGGTTCAACAGGGTTGATCATTGGGTCAGGATTGACCATTTTGACCAAATTAGTCATTTTAGGTAAAAAGGTTAACCTATGGGGTCAACAGGGTTGGTCATTATGTCAGGATTGACCATTTTGACCAAAATTGTCATTTTAGGTAAAAAGGTTGACCTGTGGGGTCAACAGGGTTGGTCATTGGGTCAAGATTGACCATTTTGACCAAAATTGTCATTTTGGGTAAAAAGGTTGACCTGTGAGGTCAACAAGATTAGTCATTAGGTCTGGATTGACCATTTTGACCAAAATTATCATTTTGGGTAAAAAGGTTGACCTGTGGGGTCAACCGGGTTGGTCATTGGTCTGGATTGACCATTTTAACCAAGATTGTCATTTTAGGTAAAAAGGTTGACATGTGGGGTCAACAAGATTAGTCATTGGGTCAGAATTGACCATTTTGACCAAAATTATCATTTTAAGTAAAAAGGTTGACCTGTGGGGACAACTGGGTTGGTCGTTGGGTTAGGATTGACCATTTTGACCAAAATTGTCATTTTGGGTAAAAAGGTTGACCTATGGGGTCAACAGGGTTAGTCGTTGGGTCTGGATTGACCATTTTGACCAAAATTGTCATTTTGGGTTAAAAGGTTGATCTGTGGGGTCAACAGGGTTGGTCGTTAGGTCTGGATTGACCATTTTGACCAAAATTATCATTTTGGGTAAAAATGTTGACCTATGGGGTCAACAGGGTTGGTCATTGGGTTTGGATTGACCATTTTGACCAAAATTGTCATTTTGGGTAAAAAGGTATTGACCCATTGTAAAAATGAGGTCAACAGATGCTTCTTGGATCCTCAGCTTCTCCAACTTCTCTTCCTTTGGACTCTCAAAATAATTGTTCCAAATTTGAGTTATTCCTTACTGAAATTTCCAAAATACAATTTATTTGAAACCATAAACTTTGAAATTCTTGAGAGCAAAACCACTGATCATTATCGAGAGTTTTCTTGAGTGTCTTCGGACATTTAAAATGTAATTAACTATAGAGGCTTGCCCTTATAGGGAACTTTAAGAACCTAGGTAATATAAACCCTGTTTAATTCCTTTATATTAAGTAGGGGAACTTGTCGGCTAATAAATTTGGTTCGTATATCAAACGAATGTCACAAATTTTCTATTTTATTTAATCGAGCCCCATCATCAAGCAGTGTGTCTATTCCTCGGGATAGATATACGGTTTGTGATGCGGTCCTCATTTATATAAATTATTTGGGATGTGAGATCGGTTTGATTTCATATCTTAAAGTTTTCAAACTTAAAATTATTTTCAAAAATCAAATGCTTCTTTCTAAAATTATATATATTTAAATTAAATTTAAATCAAAAGTTCACCGACAACTTCTGTAGGCGACCCCCCTTTTCAAACACTTAACCTAAAAATATACCGACACATATCACTCTAGTTAGGGTAAAGAATATAATTACTCTTATTTTGAACAAGACATTTTAGATACTTCCACAACCTTGTTATTGATTCATAATAAGAAAAGATATATTTTATTTGCATTTGCTTTCATCTTACAAAATTCGAGTTAAATTTAGTTGTTTTCTTTCTTTTCAAATTATAAATATTACCAAAAAGAATCGAACTTTCTTTCCTAGAATATTTTATATAGTTTAAGATCTTTTTTAAAAAATAAAAAAAAAATTCTCTATTTTCTTTATTAAGAATATTTAATATTTTTTCTATGGGTTCAATATCTCGGGGCTTAATCAGAAAGTCCTATATTTCTCGATAACGATAGGTATACTTGCGTAGAATCTCATTTTATAATAATAAAAATTCAACTCTTATTTGCATCAACATCAAGTTTCTGGCTTCATTGTAAAGAAAGATATTTAATTAAAAAGAAGTATAAAGTAAAAACTAGCATATAAAACATAAGCATAAATATCAGAGATCGTCTTATTGTCGGGTTCTGAATTCCAAAACAAGCAATTTACTTTCAGCTTCCTTTTTGTCAACAATGGACAACAATGGCTCATTATATAGTAGTGCAAATTGTGTCAAATTGAAGTCAAAATGGATCCTTGATCCTTTTTCAATGCATTAATAGTCTAGTGCCAAACAAACACTGCTTCAAAAAGTGAACAAGAGTCTGTTGTTCGACATTTTTCTGTAAACAATAGGTTAATGGAAACATATCAGACCAAGTTTTGATTTAATTTTTTGGTATGAAATTCATTATTGATGAGATATGATGTTCACAAAAACATGTCATATGAACAAAAAGAAATGTCCAAACAAGAGCATTGATTGTCAAAAAAATCATTTTATTTTTGTTATTGTTTTCCAAGTTTATAAACGAGTCATTATTTTTTTATGTCGCATAATATTTTTTCAAGAACCGCCCATTGATTGGGGGTAAGACTTATTCTCCTCGACAGTTTACCAATTGGTAGGATCCTCCTGAATATGTCTTTTCAATGACATACGGGCCCTCCCACATTGGTTCAAATTTTCCACCTATTCTTTAATGAACGAGGATAAGTCTTCAGAGAACTATGACTAATTCACCGATTTGGAATGTCCTAGGGTGAACCAATTTTTCATGGGCTCGTATCATTTTGTTTGGTATAATTCAAGATTTTGCTGAGCTTGTAGACATCTACCTTCTATGATTTCAAGTTTTTTAAGTCATAACTTTACATTTTCTTCTTCAATTATTTTATTTGCAACTGCAACTCTAAGAGAAGGAATCTGCACTTCAAGTGGTAGAACAACCTCAGAACCATATACCAAAGCAAACGGTATTGACCGTGTTGGAGTTTGATATGTAGTTCTATAGACCCATAAAGCTTTAATTAGTTGCTTATGCCACTGTCTTGGGCTATCGATTAGTGTCTTTTTCAAAATTTGTACCAATTTTTTTTGTATAAATCCTCAGCCAAACCATTAGCTTTAGGGTAATAGATCATTGAATATATCCAATCTATTTCATGTCTTTGAATGAAGTTGTTCATTTTTGTATTTTTAAAAGCCAGTACATTACCTGATTTAACTCTTTGAAGAACTTCATATCTTTAAACAATGTGTGTTTTAAAAAAGTGAAGAATTGTTCCACCTTGACTTCTCTGAGTGGTATTGCTTCCGCCCATTTGGAGAAGTAATCTGTAGGTGCTAGAATGAATCAATGGCCTTTAGATATTGGAGGGTCTATAGAGCTCACTATGTCAGTGCCCGAATGATGGCTGGACTTTTTATATTGCAATAACTTATGAACTCAAATTTATATATATTTATAATGATTTTGTAAAGTCCAAACATTCAATGCAAGTATACATATCGGATCAAGTAATACAGTTCTCTAATGGAGTCCTGGTTATTGATCCCACAGGAAAGTCACAATTCTTACAATAGATAGCATAATACTGAAATCCAATACTAAAATTGCAATTAAAGTTTAATATTTACTTCTACTAACAAGATGCAAAAAAAAGTAACAATTAAGCAAACTACAATTACTTCTAATATCTTTAAAATATAATTAACTAACAGACACATACTAAGCTATGTATTTGAAAGGTTTTGGTATATAAGAAAAGTATCTTTCCTCTTGCAACGAGTATATGATGTGTGAATGATATGGAATGATTAGTTATTGTATTGTGCCCAATAGGAGCATAAATATTTCTTTACCCTCAAAAGAGTACCCCCTCTTCCAAGCATGAAAAGAACATTGACATATCCTAAGTTCAGTCACTAAATATAAGACTAGGCTGGCAGGATACCAGCTGTCACTACGGAGCTCCCACTCACCCTTCACCTGAAGGCTAACCTTCAAGTCTAGTTACTAATCTTAGGACCAAATTGGGGATCTCAGCTTGTCACCCTGAAACCTCCAATTTGAAGTCCATCAAAACACATTTCCCTATTTATTTGCATTCAATTCTCATGACTATGCAATTCATCCATGAACATTGAATGGATTCTTTGTTATTGTTGTAGGACTTTAAATCCTTTCAGAGTTAATGTTCAACAATAGATTTTAACAATTTAATTGGCTAGATCAAAAATTAAATTAAGTTTGAAATGAAAAACCATCACAATTTCTTCAATACTTTAAAAGCACTTCAAATCCACAGCATCACATCATCACATCTCTATGCAAGAAGAAAGACAAAGGAGATTACTCAGAATTCATGGAGAAGACAAAATAAAACATGGATTTTATATATAAAAGAAAAGTCTTACAAACCACAAAAGAAAATACAACTTATCTCTTTCTCTTCCCCAATGCAATTCTCTTGAATTTCCTTTGAATCCTTTTCTTTCTTCTTTGCAACACTCAATTCCCTTTTTAGAATGGAAAGAAAGAAGCAATCTCTCACTTTACTCATTCTCCTTCACTCCTTAGAGAAGAATCTCTCTCAAATTCTCACTTCTAAAAGCTTCTCTTCTAATCCCTAACACTTAACACACTTAGTCCCTCTCTAGAACCACACTAGAACTCCAGAACACACACTATTTTTTGTCCAAAAACAGTTACTTATAAGTTAGAAATGAAATCCCTAGAGTTTCCTTAAGCATCCCTTAAAAAAGTCTCTAAAACTCTTCAAATTTGAATTGCGCTGACATTGGCGCCAGTGGCGCTCTATCTTCCAAATATTTTCTGGGCTTTCAGGAAAATGGCACTGGCGACGCTCATTCTAGTGTCGGCGGCTCCAGAAGTTGTTTTCCTCCATTTTGCTTCTTTTCGCTCTGAATTCATTCATTTTCACTTCTTTTCACTCCAATCACCTAAAATCATTATACCTGCAACAAATCAAGAAAAATAATTTTCTTTAAAGTTCAATATCACAAAAAATCGATAAAATTATATAGCAGAAACAATATATATTTTTGGTGCATCAAAATCCCCAAAACATAACTATTACTTGTCTTCAAGTAATCCTTTCACTACATAAAAATATAACTCAAGGCAATGTACTTTTCACCTGTAGATCACTAAAAGTTTTCATTCAAAAGAATATATTGGTTAGACTTTTAGAAAGAAATTTAGTAACTCTGGTTAACACTACAGGTATAAGAATATTCAACAATCAAGTCTAAGGGTTCTAGTCTTCTATTATTTCAAGATAAACCAAGATTTGTCACATAAAGAATGCCTTGAAAGATTATGTGAAAAAGGAGTTCATGCAAACTTCATTAGAATGTAGGCCAATACTTTAAATATAAATTCAGAATTGAAATCAAATTCTCCCTTTAGGGTGACTAAAGTGAATCCAATTTTTGATTAGACATCTCCTTAAGCTTCTCCTCATAAATATTGTTCTTTCTTTTTCTTTTTCTTTTTCTTTTCTTTTTTTGGATTGTTTTTCAATCCTTTTTTATTTTCTTTCCTTTTTCTCATTTCTCTTTTTTTAATGAGGATTACTATATCTGGATAGCCTGTAATGATTTTGAACTTCACTCTCCTCTTTCTAAAGTTCAAATTTGAAACACATCCTTACTTTATAATTAGGTATGAGTTTTATTACTCATCATAAAGTCACAATCTCTTCTTAACACAATACTTTAAGTCTCTTAACATTTCAAAAATAGAGTTTTCTTTACTTTAAATAGTTAACTATAATCAAATCCTTTCATACCAAATATCTTACCTCTATAAAATTAACCTTTATTACTAAAAACTTTCATCCAATCCTTCCATAATATTAAACTGAAATAGAAAGTTTTAGTTATCTATAGCGAGGTTTAACTGCCATAAGTTATGCTAATAATTTTTGAAAAAAGAATAATTGAGAACAAATAAGAGCTAATATTTTTCTACCCTCCCCCAAACATAAATTTTTCAATAAATTTGAAACAGTAGACAGTAAAAGAATCTAACCTTTTTTGTGCTGGGATCTTGAAATTTTCAAAAGCTATCTGGTATTAGCCAAAATTTACATCTAGCAAGCATGAAACAGTTAGCAACGTGATATAAAATTTTTAAATATTTTCAGGGTAAAGAGATATAAAATTTAAACATCTAAACATCCAACAAAACACTATAACTACTAAACAAACTATCACAGCACTACACAGTCCATTTAACAATTTCAATTTTTTATTACAACATAACAATACATCAACAGGTTTACAATCATAGGAAAAAGTAAATAACTATTACTTCACAGAAACAACACAACATATAACAAGAAAAACAGAAACAGAAACAAACAAACTACCAATCTCCATCACCAGGTTCATCAGCAGGGTCAGCATGATCAGGTCTATACGGTGTATAGCTGGGGCAAGTAGGAAATATCACATCAGTCTCCCCCTCATGAATCTAACCCGAGCATCATGATAGGCAATATCGAACTCAACTCTCCTTCTCATATAATCTTCATTCACATCACTTCTGGCCTCAAACACATCTACCCTACCATGGAGTATATCCATACTAGCACTCTGTAATCTCAGCTGCTCCATAATATCAGACAATGTAGGGGGTTCAGATGTAGATGGAACATCATAACTCGTAGTAGGAATATTAGCACTCCTTTTCTCATCTCATGCTCCCACATGAGGCTCATAAGTACGAATAATAGTCTTTGTAATGGGTCTCAGTGACATAGCTACCTCTTCAGAACAATTGAACTCTACTCCATACTGAACACATAGGGCATGCACTAGGGCAGGACGTCCTAATCCTCCAGTGGTCTCGCCTCTAGCAATAGTTTGAATGTTCTTAAATATAATAGCTCCAATATCAATTTTCTTCATCTTCTAAATACAATAGTTCAAAATTGCTCTATCCCTTGTTACTTCACTATGGTAATAAGATGGTAACAATCTTGCAGAGATGAAATAGTGTCTAGCTTTAGATGCAACATTTAACTTGGAAGTGGGGAAATTAATCATCCGTTTTTAACTTATTTTTCATTCCCCTTTTCCATCTATTAGAAAAGCAATCACTTCTTTCATATTTGCCTCTCGGGTATCAAAATTCTCATATTCGCAGATAAAAGGTTCCCAAGTTTGATAAAATGCATTGATACACTAAGGGCTGAATTGAACCATTTTTCCTCTGACTGACTAGCACATACTCAGTCTCAGTCCAGGGAACATTTGCATAGAACTCTCTAACAACACCCATAACAGCATCACAGTAAAATAACAAAATCCCCAATTCCGCTCAGCAATTAACTGCTCAACAGATCCACCAGAATTATTAAAAGCTCGATCCTGAATACACTTCTTATTGTTAAAGGTAAGAGTTAAATCAAAATTGTGCTTTGACGTTGAAAAATCTTTCTTCATCAAAATCCAATTTTCTCTTCCCTTTACTTATCCTTGGAGCCATGTGGATTTCTAAAAAATTGCAAGAAAAATCTAATAATTTCAAATCCATAATGTAACAAAATCCAAATACTATTCTAAACAAGTAAGAGCGAATTTCGTCATAGGAAATCTCAAAATTTCTTCAAAAATCCAAAAATTCCAATCTAAGCAATGTGAGAGATTCCTATGGTGAAAATAAAAAATTTTCAACTTAAAGTGAAGCTCTTACCAAGTGTAGATCCGGTCTCGAAAAGATTTGAAACTACTTTAAATCCATGATCTAGCAAGACCAAGGTCTTCAAGATCGCGAAAATGGAGGAGTAAGATGAAAACAATGGAAAAAATAGTGGGTCCCAGGGTCAAAATCACGAAATAAAGAGTTTTTGGCCTTTTTCTGTATTCGGGCACCGGCGGCGCTCGATAGGGCGCCGGTGGATCTCGATTTTTTTAAATAGGGCCAAAAAATTTTTCTGGGTCCGAAAATTTTTTCATAATTTCAATCGTTTCGTCCTCCACAAGCAATAACTAACATAATTTTTACATAAACAACACAAAACTTACTTCTATATATAAAATCCACATTACAACATAAACACTAATATGTTCATCAAATTAAACACACAAAACTTAGATTCTTAGTGCTGCACGTACGCTACGATAAGTAAACACTAAAATCTAAGCACACACAACAAAATTAAGCATAGAAAATCCAAATGCAAACTACAAAGTAAAGCAAAGCAAATACTAAACACACCAAACACAATTAAGCAAAGTAAAACAAACACTCATCAAACATAAGAAGAATCCAGCAATCACTCCACATCGGTCTCAGAACTATCTTCCTCTCTGATATCTCCAATAGATTGCTGATGCATGAACAAATTGTAGAAGGGATGAAATGAGAATTCATCAGATGAATCCTCAGCAATCACAGCATTCTTCATCATCAGATTAATCAGGCCCATTTCAATCCAACCAGTGTGATCCAATTGTTCCTTCATCCTCCAGTCTATATGCTCAAATAAATTAGAAATATTATTAATGGCATTCATAACATTTTGTACCTCTTTTTCCAACTGCTTGATTCTCTTTAGTATCACTTTGGAACTTTTTGGAAAGTAAGGTTGAATAGGTTGTGAAGTCTGAGTTGGTTGATGAGTAAGCAAATACATATCTCCTTCATCTCCTATTGTGTGGTAGTCATAAAGATTAGTTGGATCATTAGACCTATAAGGAAGAAGAACTTTTTCCCAACTCTCATACGGAACTTGTGATTGACTACAGAACAGAAATATGGTGGACGAGTGTCCAGGCCCATATTTAGATCCATGAACTATCAAACCCAAAACTGATTTCACAATTATATTTCCAATATAAATCGGTGTTCCAGTTTAAATACAGAGATTCAAAATAGCTCTTTCCTTGGTTACTTTACTAATTTTCAAAGTTAGAAATAACTTTGCCAAAATAAAGTAGTGTCACTGCTTTGATACCTGATTCAAAGATGCTGAAGGGCAACTAATATATCCATTTTCTCTAACTTCCCAGTTTTCATTTTCATCCGTCAAATAATGATAAACATCATTCATATTATCGCTTGTCGCATTAAAATTTGAATTGTGACAAATAAGTACATTCTCAATCATAAAGAGATCATTAATTCTCGGAGGAGTGAATTGCACAAACCTACCTCGCACAAAGATGAATCCTAGGTTGATCCCGTGAAGATTTGCATAGAATTCCTTCACAACCGGAAAGTCTACGACAGCAGTAGTGTAACATAACACTTCCCAACATCTTTCCTTTATTATCTATTCAATTGTTGTAGTAGGATTATCCATATCTTGATTGGTAAAGCATCTTTCCTTGATAATCCTCCTCTTCATCATCACCTTGTTGAATAATCGTTGCACCTCGAAACTGATAAACTTTCATCGGTTTAAAATCAGAGATCGAGGGGTTTCAATGGAGCAGGAATCCATGGGATGCGAATTGGGAAATGAAGTATTTATTTTTCTGGAGATTGAAAGTTTAAAATTAAGTTTAGGGAGTTATAAGGAAGAAGATCCTGCTCAAAACTGCAAAAAATCACATTTTGAAACTCCAAAAACCGTCAACAGGTTTTGGGCTTCGTCGGAGCTCAAACCTCGAAGTTCAGTATGTTCTCTGTAATTTGGCGCCGACGGTGCCCATACTGGCTCCGGCGGCACCAGTGGTCAAAATCTACACCGAACTTCGTTTGGCCCAAAATATTCCTATATATCATTTATATCCAATATTTATCAATTTCTAAAAGTATTTAGGAGCGATTAAGATTCTAAAATAACTATCTAAAAAGCACAACTATAACAAATAATCAAACACACCACAAAGATACATATGGGTTGCCTCCCATAAAATGCTTGGTTTAACATCGTCAACCCGACAAACCATTTAGGTAATCGAGATGACTCAGCATTAAAACCTCTTTAAAGTTAGTTTAAACCAGTCAAAGTAAGGCTTTAATCGATGCCATTAACCTTGAAAATCTTTCTAGTATCAGGATCCTCAATATCAACAGCTCCAAAAGAATGAAATTTTACAACTGTAAAAGGTCCCAATAATCTAGACTTGAGCTTTCCAGGAAATAATTTCAATCTTGTGTTATACAACAAAACTTTTTGTCCAAATTCTAATTTATTTTTCAATATCTTCCGATCATGCCATAATTTTATTCTCTTTATAGATCCTGTCAATGTGATAAGATGCATTTCTAATTTGTTTCAATTCATTAAATTGCATAACTCTCTTCTCTCTACCATTTTTCAAATCAAAATTCAACTCTTTTATCGTCCAATATGCTTTACGCTCCAATTCAACCGGTAAATGGCAAATCTTACCAAACACTAGTCTATTAGGAGACATTCCAATAGGGGTCTTAAAAGTAGTCCTATAAGCCCATAATGCAGTATCTAATCGAGCAGACCAATCTAATTTATGATTATCCACAGCTTTCTCCAAAATTCTTTTAATTTCATGAATAAACACTTCTGCTAAACCACTAGTTTAGGGATGATGAGCAGTTGAGATTCTATGAATAATATTATTCTTCTCAATTAATCTCTTAATTTGATCATTCTTGAAATGGGATCCACCATCAGTTATAAACACTCTCAGCATTCCAAATCTCACAAATATGTTTTTCTTTAAAAATTTTAAGAGACTCCGAGCATCACATCTAGGTAAAGCAATAGTTTTAATCCAGATTGAGACATAATTAATAGCAACCAGTATATATAAATTTCTAAATGAAGGAGTAAATGGTCCCATAAAATCTAGTCCCCATACATCAAAAATTTCAACTTCCAAATTATAGTTTAGAGGCATTAAATTTCTTCTAGAGATATTACCTACTCTCTGACATCGATCACATGATTTAATATATTTTTATACATCCTTAAAAAGTGTAGGCCAATAAAATCCATATTGTAACATCTTAAAAGTAGTTTTATCAAAACCGAAATGACCTCCAAATTCAGAATCATGACATCGTTGAATAATTAAATTAATTTCTTCCTGTGGCACACATCTCTTAATAATCAGATCCTTACACTGTTTATATAAATAGGACTCATCCCAAAAATAAAATCTTGCATCATATTTAAACTTCTTTTGTTATTGCCTTGTTATATCAGGTGGTATAATATCACTCACAATATAATTCACAATATCAGCATATCAAGACAAATTTCTTCCCATAATAGTATAAAGTTGTTCATCAGGGAAAGTTTCTGTAACTTCCTTCTCAAATTCAGATAATTTATCATACTCTAATCTCGATCAATGACCAGCTATTAGGTTATCAGATCCCTTCTTATCCACTATCATAAAGTCAAATTCTTGCAGAAGAAGTATTCATCTAATCAGTATAGGTTTGACATCCTTCTTTTTCATTAAATATTTGATAGCTGTATGGTTTGTATGCACAATACTTTTAGCTCCAATTAAATAATGTCTAAACTTTTCAAAAGCAAATACTATAGCTAATAACTCTCTTTTAGTAGTGGTAAAATTAATTTGAGCTTCATTAAGAGTTTTATTAGCATAGTAAATTACTTTGAAAACTTTATCATGCCTTTACCCCAATGCTCCTCCGATCGCATAATCACTAGCATCACAATTAGTTCAAATGGTTTCTCCCAATGTGGTGAAACAATTATATGTGCAGTGATTAATTTCTTTTTCAATAATTCGAAAGAACACAAACATTCATCACTAAAATCAAACTTTCTATCATTTTCTAGAAGTTGGCACAAAGGTTTAGTAATTTTAGAAAAATCTTTAATATATCGCCTGTAAAATCTAGCATGTCCTAAGAAACTCCCCACCTCTCTCACGGTAGTGGGTGGTGGCAATCTCTCAATCACTCTAATTTTAGTAGGGTCGACCTCCATACCATATTCAAAAATTTTATGCCCAAGCACAATTCCTCCTGCAACCATAAATTGACATTTCTCTCAATTGTGTCCAGCAAGTCTATCCAGCATTTGATCGAGAAAAGGAAGAGAAAAGTGATCTTTTCTGGTGGTGGTATTTAATTTCCTATAGTTAATACAAATTCGTCATCCACTAATTTGTTCTATGGGTATAATTTCATTACATTCATTCACTTCAACAATCACTCCTCCCTTTTTTGGTACACAATGTATTGGACTCACCAAACACTATCCAAAATAGGATAAATAATTTAAGCATCCAGCCATTTTAAAATCTCCTTCTTAACTACTTCTTTCATTATTAGATTCAATCTCCTCTACGGATCAACTTTCAATTTATGTTCTTCATCTAATAAAATTTTGTGCATACATATCAAATGACTGATTTCTTTAATATCTGCTAAAGTCCATCCAAAAGCCTTTTTGTATCTTTTTAAAATATCCAACAATTTTTGTTCTTGATATTCGTTTAACTCTGAAGATACAATAACTAGTAGGGTAGATGATTCTTCTAAAAACATATGCTTCAAATGATTAGGGAGAATTTTCATCTCAATTTCAGGAGGTTTTATTATAGATGGAATTAAGCTTTTATCTCCACCTTCCATAGTGCCTAATACTTCAAATCTCTCCTGAACATACTCCAAATCTTCATTCTTTTTACTATATAAATTTTCTTCATTTTCAATTCCTTCTTGAAACATTTTTTCATACTCCGCGTCTTTTTCAAATATATTTTCAAAATGATCGTTTCTCAAATATTCATAGACCTCCATCCTAAAACATTCATTATCTTTTTCCATTGAGGGATACTTCATAGATTTCAAAATATTGAAGTTCACCTCTTGATCATTAACTCTCATAGTTAATTTTCCTTTTTGAAGATTAATCACTGCTCTCCCAGTACCAAGGAATAGTCTTCCCAAAATGATTGGAATTTCTTTATCTTCCTCCACATTAAGTACAACAAAATCCACAGGAAATGATCAATTTCTTTATCTTCCTCCATATTGTTGTATCCAAAATTTGATGAAGAAGCCTGAGTTCAGATTACTTGAGCCTAAGAAACTAAATGAAGTGGACAAGAAGGACCATGCCAACTACTACCCTTACCACATACTACTTTAACATACTATAGAGGGCTACTTTAGCTTCAAGGATTGGCTCGAGAGAAAAGGGAACATAAAGATTCTGAAAGAATATTTAAAAGAACCTAAAGGAAGTTCTGTAAATAAGATTTTGGCCAAGCAGATCTCTCTGATAGACCCGTATGTAGAGGAGGATGGATGGAGCACAGTCTGGACTAGATCCTCCAAGAAAGTCCGGGATCATATACAGATCATTTCAGAATTAGTTGTCGCTTAGAGTCTACAACCTGCCAGGCTGATGATGGAGATCACACTGGAGAAGCCGCTGTAACAAAAGTCCAAGAAGAAGGAGATCGTGGGTAAACCAAGGGTTAATAGCACGAAGGGTAGGATAGGGGCTGCCCTGTTAGATTGGTTATCTCAGATTTGGGTGAGAAATCCCTTAAACCACTGACTATGTACGATTACCTCTATGCCCCTCTGGGGTCTTACGACTATAAGAGTGATGATTTCGACTACGTTTTGACTGTCTCTAATGATAACATAATTAACCCCAACCAAAATAAACTCAATTTCAATTCCCATAATGATCCCCAATTCATACTAAACCATGATCGATGTCGTGACAAAGATGCAGAAGACATCGACAACACCAGTTATGACATTTTAAGAAGTTAGGAGCCAATCCTCGAGTGCAAATGAACACCAATCTCAATCAACTTGGTTTTCTCTGATTCAGAATCAACACAAGAAGAGTTAGCTATGACAGAGAAAGAAGAGGGAATAACAGAAATGAATCTGAAGAGTGAAAAGGTATTACCCTTAAGAATGGCTCAAATACAAATAGGCAAAAAAGTAGTTACTCGAGAGGAGCCACCTCTGCCAATGGAAGAAACACGTGCTCAAGAAGAAATTGGAGGTTCAAACAAAGTGGATTATAACTTACTATCTCATCTTAGGAAATTTCCAGGTAAACTAAGCATCTATGATGCTCTGATCCTATCAAAGAAGATGAGAAAAACTTTGGTCAAGGCTCTACTTGATCCAGATATTTTCTTGCTCAATTTTCTAGCACATCCTCAAATGAAGTTTATTCTTTAAATGGACAGCTGAAGGTAAACTTTATAGATGAATTCTTGCTACTCAGTACTACCGACCATAACAAACTACTCTACATTTCAATCAGCATCGATAGATATGTGCTTTCTAGAGTTTTAGTAGATCTGGGAGCATCAATCAACCTAATGAGTTTACTGCTGATAAAATGATGCTAAGGGGATTCAATCAGAAAGGAGAAAGAGCACCTAGATTAATTACATTGCTATTGAATGTTTTAAATCTAGTAACAACTGCAAAATTCCATATCATCGACGGGAAGACTTCGTTCAACGTTTTACTTGGTCTGTCGTGGCTTCATGGGTACAACATGGTTCCATTTTCTTTACATCAGTGCATAAAATATTACAAAGAACGACAAGAACACTGCATTAATGGTGACCTAAAACCATTTTTGATACAAGTAGGCATCCACGAAGATGTCTCCTTCTATCTCTTCTGAGGGAAGCTGATTTTTCCAAAGAAGTTACGCTCAACTGGGATGAAGAAACAAAAGGATCACAAGAATGAGAGCCTTCAGTTCTGCTTCAACGATCTCCCACCACTCCTTTGCAATGAATTGGTGGAGGTTTTTTTAGCCCACACATTTGAGATCAAGGTCGTAGACGCAGGTGAGGAAGAACTAACAAGATTGTTGAACGGATGAAGCCAACTATCAACATCAAAGTAGAGAGAAGTTCTGAGTAGGATAAGTCCGATAAAGATATGATGTCAATAACGTGGAAGACTCCCCAGTTTGAAATCACCTTGGACGATACAAATGAAACTAAATACGCATTAATGTATGGTCAAATAAAGCACTACGTATAAGCCATGTCATTAACATTAATCCACCCTCAAAAGATCGAGAGTATGGAGGTCAAGGAAGTCCGGAATGATTTTTTGAAACTGATCAAGTTTTACCATGATTCTTCTTTTCTAATTCAGAAAATCATGTAAATTTGTAAGAGGATGATTCTAATGAATTAATGGAATAACCATTTGGATACTTTTCCCTATGTGTACAAAAGCTAATTCAACAGGTTTATGTGCTGAAGCTGGAGGTCAAGGAAGTCCGGAATGATTTTTTGAAACTGATCAAGTTTTACTGTGATTCTTCTTTTTCTAATTCACAAACTCATGTAAAATTGTAAGAGGATGATTCTAAATGAATTAATGGAATAACCATTTGGATACTTTTCCCCGTGTGTACAAAAGCTAATTTAACAGGTTTATGTGCTGAATCAGACGTCAAAGAATAAGTTACAAATCTTTGAAAAGTTATGGAATGTTAAAGGACAAGTCCTCAACTCAAAAGAAGGTGTTAGATTTGGTACGATATGACCGGTCGACCATTCAGAATTTTGCATGATTGTTTCTAGAAAACTAGAAGAGGATTTCCTTAATTTTAAAGATGATTTTGAAGATCAACCGATAGATGATGCTCCACCAGAGTTAGACGAAGAAATCAAAATAACTATGGATGAATTAAAATAAATCAATCTTAGGACTAAGGAGAAGCCTTGACCTACTTTCATATGTTCTCTACTTAGTGATGAAAAGTATATGAATTTGATTAGACAACTTTTAGAATTCAAGGACTGTTTCGCTTGGAGATACGACAAAATGTCATGATTGTCCCTAGAAGTTGCAGTCCATAGGCTTGGAGTGAATCACAGTATAACCCCAGTAAAATAAGCTCCTAAAAGAATGCACTTCGAAATAGAATAACAATTCATAGCAGAGGTAAATAAACAAATAGATGCTAATTTTGTACAAGCAGAGCAGTACTCAACATGGCTAGCCAACATCGTGCGAGTTAAGAAGAAGAATGGACAAATACGAGTGTGTTTCGACTTTAGGGGTTTAAATAAATTGTGTCCAAAGGATGATTTTTTGTTATCAATACTAGAATTAATGGTGGACGTCGCATCATCTTATGAATTTTTCTCTTTCATGGATGCATTGTCCGATTACAATCAGATCAGGATGGCACTAAAAGATGCAACTCTTACAGCATTCAGAAATCTGATTAGAATCTACTGCTACAGTGTGACCTTTTGGGTTAAAGAACACTTGTTCAACTTAACAATAAGAAATGATGAGGATCTCTGATGACTTTATCCATAACCAAGTGGAGCGTTACATTGATGACTTGGTCATCAAGAGAAAAGAGAGGAACAATCATTTGTATGATTTGAGGATCATATTCGAATGATTGTAACAATATAATCTGGTGATGAATCCCTTAAAGTGCATTTTCGGTATTACCTCCAAAAAACTTCTAGGATTCATTTTCAATCATCGTGGAATTGAAATCGACTTGGAGAAGATTAAAGCTATTTTAGAAATGCCATCCCCAAGAACCATGAAACAACTATGACAGTTTCAATGGAAATTGGCATACCTACGATGCTTTATATCTAATTTTTCAGATAGGCGTTAACCCTTTTCAACATTAATTAAAAAGGATGCTAAGTTTACGTGAGACGAGAAATGCCAGTGGGCCTTTGAAGATATTAAGCAAAATCTACTGACACCTCCTATGTTGGCAGCCCTTATCCTGGGTCAACTATTGATACTTTATATCGCGGCATTAAACGACTCTCTTGAAGCTCTTTTAGCCCAAGTTAATGATGAGGGTAAAAAAAATGCACTATATTACCTGAGTTGATGTCAAATACTGACGGAGGAAAAGTATCCTCCTATTAAGAAGCTTTCTCTAGCTTTGATTTTTGCCTCTCAGGAGCTTAGGCACTACATGCTTTCTCATAAGGTCAACCTGATTTCGTGGGTTAAATTATTGCAATATCTGATGACCTGACCAACACTTTATGGATGTTTAGCAAGATGGTCAATGATTTTATTGCAATTCGTTATAACCTTTGTACGCCTTTACACTATAAAAGGGCAGATTTAGCAAACTTCCTTGCAGCGCACCCACTACTAGCTGGGTCCCCTCTCAATGACCTACCAGATGAAAATATAACGCAAGTGGAACATCCCAGTACCATAAGTTGGGAAATGTACTTCGATGGAGCTTCTTTCAGCCAGGAAAGATAAAGGATCACAAACAATTATTCCCGATAAGGCAGGATATTTGTTACAATGGATCATGCAATGCTGAGATTGTACTACCACTTGATAAAGCTGTGCACCAACAATGAGGCAGAATATGAATTTGATAACCAGTTTGGAATTGATGATATTAATGAAAATAATGGACATCACCATTTATGGTGACTCACAAATCATCATTCAATAGGTGCTCGGACAAATTTTGAAACCAAGACTAGCAGATTATCACAAGTATATGATGAAATTATTAGAACAGATTCCTGATGCGACGCTCTACAAAATTCTTTGAGCAGACAATTCCCTGTAGTTGCCTTAGCTAAGATTGTAAAGGAATTGTCATCTCCACCAGAAGCCTCCATTCATATTACAGTACAGGGACATCAAGTTGTGTCACAAATTGATCTTGATAATTTACTCAAGCTAGGAAAAGAAGAAATAGCAGCTGCAGTGAGGGATTATACCAAGGATTGGCACAAGCTATTTGTTGAGTACTTACAAACTGGGAAATTTTCAGAAAAGTCAGAGGTGTGTCAGATTAAGAAAAGGGCACTGTCATATGCTTTGATCAAAAACATTCTGTACAGAAGATTATTTGACCAAATGTGGTTGAGATGCCTAAGAAGCAGAAGCAAAGAATATCATCAAATAGGTTCATTCCGGGCTATGTGGTGCTTACCAGTCAGGGCCAAAAATGAAGATAAAATCAAAAGACTTGGATACTATTGGCCGGAAATGATTACTGATTGTATGGAAATAGCTAAGAAGTGTAATCAGTTTCAAGTGCATGGAGTGGTATTTACAACCAAAATTCTTCAAATAGTCCAAGTGAGGAATTTGCTGAATAAATATGGTAGAGACACGAACCAGTTCCTCAGCAAGAGAATTATCTTCATCAAATGAAGAAAATATGAAAGAAGAACTACAAATAGTTTCACAATAATGAGACGTGCAGATGAATTGTCTCGAACAAAAGATTGAAGAAATGATTGTAACTTTACAAAATCCACCCCAAGTAACTCCATTACCTCTTGTTGAAATCAATAGGCTGGAGGCAATACATATTCTCCATGAAAGAAGAGAACCAATAGAAGTTAAATGAAGCTCTAAAAAGAAGACTCCCCTCAAAGTTGAATTCCAGAAAATAAATTAAGCAACTAGTGAAACAGAAAATAAAAGAGACAATGGTACAGGTAAAGGTTGGATCATTCATTCCGAAGGGTAGATCCTATCCAAAGGAATTTGATTACGTTCAATACCCAAAAGGCTTTGTTCCACCTCTCTTCAAAATGTTTGAGGAGAATGGTAATTCTCGTCAGCATCTTGCACACTTCAGAGCAAGTTGTTCTAATGCGAGAGGAAGCAATGCCCTTCTTTTTCGCAAATTCATTAACGTACCTCACAGGGGTTACCTTTGATTGGTATGCAGAGCTTCCTAATGGTTCTGTTAAAACTTTTATCGAACTTAAAAATCTCTTCATTCAATAATTTACTGGAGTACAGCACCACATAACAGATGGAGACCTGGTGGTGGAAAAATAAAAAATGGGAGAAAGTCAAGTGGATCACTATTTGTGCTTGAGGAAACTCGGCATGAAATGTGAACCAAAAGTTTAAGATCAACATCCAGTGGAAATTTTGCTTAAGAACTTCCATGGTCCTATCACGTTTATGCTTAAGGGATTTACAATAAAGACATTTGAAAAGCTATTCAGCAAAGCTGCTAATCTGCAGGAGGAAGCTAAACAAATGACTTTAACAGAAAAGACAGAAACGTCAAAGTCAGTCAAGACTTTTGAAAAGAAATTGGGAAATGTTGTAGAAAAGGGTAAACAAGTGATAGAAGTACAACTCGAGCAGAAAAAACAATAACAAAATATAAGTCAACTACCATAACCATCATCTTCCTAACAACAATTTCAACAATCAACTCCATTATCGACATACAAAAAGACAACGATTGAAAGAATGAATAAATAATATCCATTCAAGACAGAAGCTGATGGCAAATGTTTTTTATTCTGTTGAAACTACCAGAGTTCAAATTGCCTGAAGCCAAAAGGCCAGGGGAATTTGACATGAAGGACAATCCCAATTATTGTCCTTATCATAGGGTGCTATGACACAAAATTGAAGAATGTTTTATCTTCAAAGGCTGGTTAGAGTGCAACTTCAATGAAGCGAATATAGTAATCCCGAAAGAATATCTGAAAGAACCTGAAAAAAGTTTGGTCAATATAATTTTGGTCGATAAACTTATTCATAATAATCATCCTATTGACAATGATAAAGACAACACTGCTCAAAGTAAAGCTTTTGATGAGACCCTTACAGACTTATATAGTAATCCCTAAAGAATATCTGAAAGAACCTGTTAAAAAAGAAAAGAAAAAGAAAAAAAAACTGAAAAGGGTTAGTGGTTTTCTAGATATTGGGACTAATATTCCTTTTGTATCTACTAGTTCTCTTATTCCTTTATCTTCCACTAGGATAGTTGTCTTGGACGAAGCGAGGAAATTCCTCGAGCAGTTGACTTTATATGACTTTCTTTTTATCCCTTCTATGAATAATAACACTTCTATTTTTGCTTACATTTTGTCTATTTCTGATGCTAATTTTGGAAATATCCAATCCAATTTTGATCCTGTAGACACAAATTGTACACGAACTTGATAAGTTTATCAACAACCAAAATGACAATGACAGCAACAATAATTCTGACAATGATGAAAACCAAGATAATATCGTTACATTCCAACTAATACGAACACCAATTTCTATAGATTTTAGCCTTCTCACTCAAAGACAAAAGAATCAGACAGTAAACTAGAAGAATACTTGAAATTAATTTAAGGAGTGGAAAAGTTCTACCTCCCATAATGGCTCCTAAAGAAAAAGAAAAACAAATAGTTACACTGGAAAAGACCATTCCTCCAGTACAACAACAATTATCTGAAAGAAATGAGGGCACTCTTCACAACGAAGAAGACTACAATGTACTGGCTCATTTAAGAAATATACCATCAAAGTTGAGTATTTATGACGCCCTTATTCTTTCCAAAGAAATGAGGGAATCGTTAATAAAAGCTCTTTTAGACCCAGAAATTTGTTTAGCTCAACTTGATAGTATCACCTCAAATGAAGCTCATTCACTCAAAGAACAGACTAAGATAACTTTCTCTAACAATTGCTACTTGCTCGGAAGGACTAAGCACAATCATCCATTGTACATCACATTAAATATAATCGGAACTACACTTTCAAGGGTGCTTATTGACCTTGGTGCTTCGATCAACATTATGAATCTATGAACTCTTGCATATTTGGACATTGACGCTTACCAACTAACAAGAGTTAAAATGATGTTATGAGGATTCAACCAACAAGGAGAACGAGCTTTAGGGTCAATAACTTTGCTCATAAAATGGATGATTTGGTGACAACTGCAAAATTTCATATCATTGATTATGATACCTCTTTTAATGCTTTACTTGGTAGACAATGGCTTCATGAGCATAAAATGGGTTCTTCTTCACTGCATCAATGCATAAAATATTTATAAAAAGAACAAGAATGTTGTCTTACAAGAGATCTGCATGCCTTCTTAGTCCATGAAATTGGGGTACATGAAGACGATGCATATTATGCTCCAATAAAGAAAACATTATTCTCTAGAGAAGCAGTGGTGAATACAAATGAAAAAGAAGGCAAAGAAAAGAAAACCAATGAAAAAAATTATTCCTCTTCAACACAAGCAAAGCGTGATAATTCTCATCAAACTCGTATATGAGGTCGAGGCCGGGGATGAAGACGAGAGAAAGAAAACCCAACTATCAAAATGAAGAAACCATTGAAGTTTAAAATTTACCTGAACTCTGAAGAAGAAAGAAAAGAAGAAAAGACAATGTTGGTAATTCTAAAAGAACCTCAGTGCAAAATACCTCTTAAGGAAGAAAATAAAGAAAAACAATTTGAGTCTATGTACGAATGAATTAATCACTATATACATGCTATGACCTTAACTCCAATCTCAATCTCTAAGATTGAAAATCTAGTGGTCAAAGAAGTACATTGTGATGATAAAAAGTCAATTAAGTTTAGACTTGGTTCAATTCTTCTTCTAAAATTGATGTAAAATTAGAAGATGAAAATCTTATCGAATCAATGAAAATCCTTTTTTATCTGTATTCTCCATGGGCACAAAAGTTTATACACAACAGCTTAATGCTCAAACAATGGTCTTTTTAGTGAATAAATGTGGGATAATAATAAAGAAAATCATGACTCTAAAGATAGTATCGGATTCGGCACCATAGAACCTCTAGATGATAAATAATTTTACTTGGTCATCACCGGTACACTTGATTTCTGAACAGACATCTAATTCTCCAATTGAAGAGGATCTTACAAAATTTGAAGAAGAAATCACATCGATAGTTGATGAATTAAAGGAAATAAAGTTTGGGACTGAAGCAAAACCCAAAGCCAACTTATATTAGTTCATTTCTTAATGGCATGGAAGCAAAAGAAATAATTCAACTATTAAAAGAATATAAAGAGTGCTTTGCTTAGAGTTATGAAGAAATTTCATGCCTTGCTCCAGAAGTTGCTATTCATAAATTTAAGACAAATCAAACTGCAATCCCAGTAAAACAAGCACTAAGAAGAATGTGTGTTGAAATTAAACAACAAGTCATTGCTAAAGTTAAGAAATTAATTGAGGCTGGTTTCATAAGAGAATACAATTACCTGACATGGCTGGCTAATTTAGTGCAAGTAAGAAAGAAAAATGGCAAAATCAGAGTAAGTGTAGACTTCAAGGACTTAAATAAGGCTTGTTCGAAGGATGAATTTCCTCTACCAATCCTAGAATTGATGGTCGACATAGCATCCATACATGCAATATTCTCCTTTATGGATGGATCATTAGGATACAATTAAATAAAAATGTCTACAGAAGATTAACTAAACACAGCTTTTAGAACACCCATTGAGATATACTATTACAAATTTATGTCATTTGGATTAAAGAATATCAGAGCTACTTATCAAAGAGCCATGACACGAATTTTTGATGAACTTATCCACAATCAGGTCAAATGTTATGTGGACGATTTGGTTGAATAGTAGATAAAAACACAATCATGTGTATGATTTGGGAATAATCTTTGAACAATTACGACAAGATAATCTTAAGATAAATCCCTTAAAGTGCGCTTTTGGAGTCACCTCAGGGAGTTTTTTACGATTTTTGTTCAATATCGTGGGATCAAAATTGCTCCTCTCAAAATTTAAGTCATTCTAAATATGCCTCCACTTAAAAATCTAACTCAATTATGATCTTTCCAAGGAAAACTAGCATAGATACGATGCTTCATTTACAACTTATCAGGTAGGTGTCAACCTCTCACTGCCCTAACCATAAAGATACCAAATTTGTGTGGGATGAAAAATGCCAACACGCCTTTGAAAATATCAAACAATATTTGACAACACCTCATGTCCTAACAACCCTTATATTAGGAGGATCTCTAATCCTTTACATTGTAGGATTGGACAATTCCCTTGGAGCATTACTGGCTCAAGTAAATGACGAGGGAAAAGAAAATGCATTATAATATTTGAGCAACTGTTTGATTCTGACAGAAATAAAATGTCCTTCAATTGAGAAGCATTTCTTAGCTTTAATTTTTGCAGTTCAAAATTTAAGACACTATATGCTCTCATAAGTTAATTCTTATCTCAAAATTTAACCCATTGCAATACTAGATGACACGAATGACACTATCAAGAAGATTAGCAAGATGGGCAAAAATATTGCTCTGATTTGACATAACATTTGTACCACTACATGTTGTTAAAGGACATATCTTGGTAGATATCTTATTAGCACATCCAATACTAGTTGGGTCTCCTCTTAATTATAATTTACCCAATGAGCAGGTGTTAGAAATTAAACATTCAGACATACAACAATGGGAATTATACTTTGATGGAGCATCATATGTTCGAAAAGACAAAGACAAACAAATAATTATACTTGGAAAAGAGACCCAAGAAAAAAAGGTTAAGAATTTCAAGCCTATTTTATATTGATTTTGATAATATTGCACTTTAAAGAAAAGTATTTTTGGTGTTTTTCTACAGGTATGAAGATTTAAGGATAAAGGAGCGAAAATATGTCAAAAGGAGCAAATTTGGAGCAAAAAGTACCAAATTATGCAAAATTGACCTAGGGCACCGACGACGAGGTCGATGGCGCCGACGGCGTGATTTTCCCAAGAGTTCAGAATTAATTGCAAGGAAGGCCACCGACGGTAGAGATCGAGGCCATCGATGGTGAGGCCTGTTTAAAGCACTATATCTAGAAGGCCGCTGACGGCGTGCTCGAGCCCGCCAACGCTGTGCTCGAGGCCGCCGACGGCGCGATCGACGGTTCTTTCCAGAAATACGTCGAATGAGGATGATTTTTGAAGGGGTGCCTGCAAAATCCTTGGAGACTCTTCTAGAACTTTAAAAAGAACCATTTTAAAAGCGGTCTCCTACGTGATTACTAGAGACTCCAAAGTGTCAAATAGTGTTTTTATTTTGTGAGTAATGAGTTCAAATAGAGATTTGTGAGGAATTCTTCGAGGGATTGTAAGAGTGGAAGGGAAGTGAGAGATCTCCTCTGCATTGTCGTTTCGAAGGAGAATTCTGTGTGCTGTAAGAAAAGAAGAAATCTAGAGGAACTTTAAGGAGTTTGTTTGGGTAGGAATTTGAGATAAGTTGTGTTTATTTACTATAGCTTATAGAATTTTACTTTATTATATGAAATCTAAGTTTTATTGCATCCTCTTCATGAATTCTGAGTAGTTGTTCTGTATTTCTCCTTGTTTTGATGTTTTAGTGAAATGATTATATGAATTAGTGTATCAAACCTATTATAAAGAAGTTGTGATGATATTATACCTAAACTTACTTTACTATACGAATTGGCCATTTGTATTGTTAAAATCTGTGAAGAATTCTTAAGATTTGACTATGGACTAGGGATTCTTAACTAGTATGTATCACATTTCTCTTTGAAAGGTAGACGGGTAAATCCTTGAAAGGAGAAGTGCAAATAAATAGGGAAATAATATTAATATGGCGTAGAATTGGAGATTTTAGAGTGACAGGCTAAAATCCTCAATTCGGTCCAATTGTTTGGGTGCTGAGGTGTAGATTGTTAGCCCTCAGGCGAGGGGAAAGTAGGAGCTCCGAAGTGAGAGCCGGTATCTAATCCAAGAAAAAAATACCTATTTTTATGGCTCGATTTTATTAAATTTTAAGGATATTATGCTTTAATGAAAGGTATTTTTGTGTTTTTGGATCTAAGTGATACAAAAATGTTTAAGAAGAAGAAAATATGAAAAAGGAGCAAAAAGGAGAAAAAAGGAGCAAAAATAGAGCCAAAATGCAAAATTTTCGAAATTACTGGCCTGGCACCTAGGCGCCAGCTCGATACAGAAAACTGTTAAGTTTTTGATGACTTTTGGGTGGTTATTTTGACGATATAAGCGATTATTGGACCTTCTAGAAGGCTGACAGTTGTTCCTTGTTTATAGGACATGTGATATAATGTAATTGGATGCTTTAAAATGGTTTTAATCTCGAAGAGGTGCAATCCAAAGTGAAGAGGTACAAAGAACTGGATGCGGTGTCCGGCGCCTAGGCGCCAGACATACCTTCTAGAAGATTCAATGAATGTGGACACATTTTGAAGAGGTGCCTTGAGGCAACCCTTGAAGCCTATAAATAGGAGGGTATTCCTTCAGAAAAAAGGCCTCATCTACCCCTCTCTATCTTGAGTCTAATCTTGAGAAAGAATTAGAGAGATCATATTAAGTCCACCTTTTTACTTTCCTTCGTAAATTAGTGAGTTTATTTTAGAGTTTGTATTTAGAGTTTGAAAGAGTTGGTGCATCTGTAGTTCATTACGCTGTGGAGTCAGTAGGAATCAAAAGTTCAGTAAGAGAAACATCTAAGATAAATATTTTTATTTTGATTCAAAGTTTATTTATTATGTTTTGTTATTTAATTTCAATGTGTTCTGAGTAGTTACTTTACTTTCTCCTTTCAATTATGAAAAGATAAATAAGATAATAAAAAATTCGTCGGAGAATTAAAATCATATATTTTCAAAACATTATGATGATATTAATATCGGTTCTTAATTTACTATTTATATTGGCCATTTAAATTGTTAAAACCTGTTGAAGAGTTTTAAGACCTAGAAGAAGATGAATTCTTAACTTGTATATATCACATGAATCCTTAGGTAGTCGAAGGCCTTGTGCTGGTTATTCAAGGTGAAGTGCAAATAAATTAGAAGATGTTATATATTGGGCGTAGAATTGATAAGTTTTTAGAGTGACAGACTATATTCTTGTGATTTGGTTTATAGAAAAGGAAAGGGTCACTAGTAGGGCCGACCATAGCCACCCTTGGACATCTAGTAGTGTGAGCCAAGATTAACCCATTCTACTAACAATACATCCGGACCTGATCTATAGGTTAGCCAATGTTCTTTGCACCTGGATCAAAGGGTAAAGACTATGAATGCTTCTATTTGGCACAATACCATAAATTTATGTTCTCCATGAATATTATCATTATCTTAGAAAATTTTGGATTAATTGAAAGGGAGAAAGTTGCTTTCTCATTGCTATTTACATCAATTATTTTATTTCTGCTTTATTATTGCATCTAGTAAATTAAAGATATTTTATTTTTAATCATAAAAGAAATAATTTAAAATAAAAATATTTAAAGGTCTATAACTCTCTCCTCGTGGGAACGATACTGTGGTCTTTGTTTCAAAGCCCTATATTACTTGAAACGATACGTATACTTGCGTAGAACCCCTAGTGTGTAAAATATTTTCCATAAAATTATATTTACATACACTAGTCGCTATTATTATTTATAACATATATTTTTGAAAGCATTAATTAGTACGTTGATCTTCAGATGACTTCGGGTTAAGTTTTTGGCACCGTTGCCGGGGAAGAAGATTTTAGTACGCATATATTTATATCGGGTCAAGTTTTTGGTGCCTTTGCCGGGGAGAGCAGAGGCAAACTTTTAGATTATAAGTATTTTTATTTTATTCATTTTTCTTTATCAAAAAAACTAAAAAAAACATATATATAATAATAATATTTATTTTAATACTTGCTAGTTGACTTTTTATGCGTAGTTCTGGATCTGAAGGATTATTACCTTTAGATTCTGAATTAGAAAGAACTGTTAGAAGAATTAATAAAGGAAAACAAATTCAAAAATTTCAAGAAATGACTGATTTACATAACAATTTACAAAATCCAATTGAAATTAATGATCAAAATGTTTATAAACCATTAAGGGATTATGTTAACCCTACAGTTGATGAACTTCATAGTAGTATTCAAATACCCCCTGTAGATGCTAATTCTTTTGAGCTTAAACCGTCTATTATTCAAATGGTTCAAAACAATCAATTTAGTGGAGCACCAAATGAGGATCCAAATTTACACCTTGCTAGTTTTTTAGAACTTTGTGCTACCTTTAAATATAACAATGTTTCTGATGATGCTATTAGGTTTAGACTCTTTCCTTTTTCTTTAAGAGATAAAGCAAAGATGTGGCTGAACTCATTAGCAACAGGTTCTATTAAAACATGGGTTGAAATGGCACAAAATTCCTTGCTAAATATTTTCCTCCTTCTAAAACTGCTAAATTAAGAAATGATATTACTTCATTTAGTCAATTTGACGGGGAGACAATTTATGAAACTTGGGAAAGATTTAAAGAACTATTAAGAAAATGTCATCATCATGCTCTACCTGATTGATTAATTATTCAAACGTTTTATAATGGATTAATTGGATCTTTAAAATCAATTATTGATGCTGCTGCCGAAGGTTCTTTAATGTCTAAATCATTTGAAGAAGCTTACACTTTAATTGAAGAAATGGCTAACAATAATTTTCAATGGCCTTCTGAAAGGATTAATCCTAAAAGAATGGCAAGTATTCATGATATTGAAGCCATTTCTATTTTAGCTTCACAAGTAGCAGCAAATGTCTAGGAAATTAGATAGTTTTGTTATTAATATATCACATAATAACTCTATTAATATTGAAGATTCTCAAACTATTGAAACTTTACAAGCTATTGCTAGTAAAAATAATCCTTATTCAAATTATTATAATCCTGGATGGAAAAATCATCCTAATTTTAGCTGGAATAATTCACAACAATGGGGTAATAATCAATCTCATCCCACTGGAAATTGGCATAATCAAGTTAATTCAAACTATAAACCACCTGGATTTAACAATCAACAGAAAAAGTTATCTATAGAAGAATTAATTTCATAATTAAGTAATCAATTGCAAAATCAAAACACTGCTATTCGTAATATTGAGAATCAAATGGGACAAATCGCTAATTTAATTAATTATAGACCCCCAGGAACACTTTCTAGTAATGTTGAAATCAATCCAAAAGAAATTGGAAAAGAACATGAACATGTTAAAGTTGTACAACTTAGAAGTGGAAAGGAATTAAAAGAAAGAATGCAGAATGAAATTGAAAATGAGATTGAGGTTGAAAAGATTGAAAAATCTAAAGAAACTCCTTCTCCTAATAAAGATCAAACTGATATTTCTATTAATATGGAAGTTGAAAAACCACCACCACATTTTCCTCAAAGACTTAAACAGCAGAAGTTTGATCATCAATTTTATAAGTTCTTTGAAATTTTTAAGAAACTTACTATAAACATACCTTTTGCTGAAGATTTGGAACAGATGCCAACTTATGCAAAATTTATGAAAGATATTTTAAGTAAGAAATGAAGATTTGATGCTTTTGAAACTGTTGCATTAAGTGAAGAATGTAGTGCAATAATTCAAAAGAGATTACCTCAAAAACTTAAAGATCCTTGAAGTTTTACTATACCTTGTGCTATTGGAGAAAAGTTTTGTGGAAAAGCTTTATGCGATTTAGGAGCAAGTATTAATCTCATGCCATTTTCTATTTTTCAAAGGTCGAATTTAGGAGAGATTACTCCCACCACCGTAACCCTTCAGTTAGCTGATAGATCTATCACTTACCCTAAAGGAGTTATAGAGGATGTTCTTATTAAAGTAGATAAATTTATCTTCCCTGTAGATTTCATTGTACTTGATATGGAAGAAGATAAAGAAATACCTATTATTTTAGGAAGACCTTTTCTAGCGACCGGACGAGCTATGATTGATGTGAAAAAAGGAGAATTAACCATGAGAGTTAATGATCAAGAGATTAAATTTAATGTCCTTAAACCACTGAAGTACCATGACAAAGAAAAATGTTATCGAATGGATATAATTGATTATTTAATTGAGAAACATTATCAAGAAAAATGTAAAGTCATTTCTAAAGAAAATGAAGAACTAAAAGAAGAAGAAACTCATTATATTAAAGATAATTGGGAAACTTTGGACATAACTCAAAATGATATACTTTTATAGAAAAGGAAAGGGTCATTAGTAGGGCCGACCATAGCCACCCTTGGACATCTAGTAGTGTGAGCCTAGATTAACCCATTCAACTAACAATACATCCGGACCTGATCTATAGGCTAACAAATGTTCTTTGCACCCGGATCAAAGGGTAAAGAATATGAATGCTTCTATTTGGAACAATACCATAAATTTATATTCTCCACGAATATTATCATTATCTTAGAAAATCTTGGATTAATTGAAAGGGAGAAAGTTGTTTTCTTATTGTTATTTACATCAATTATTTTATTTCTGTTTTATTATTGCATCTAGTAAATTAAAGATATTTTATTTTTAATCATAAAAGAAATAATTTAAAAAAAAATATTTAAAGGTCTATAACTCTCTCCTCGTGGGAACGATACTGTGGTCTTTGTTTCAAAGCCCTATATTACTTGAAACGATACATATACTTGCGTAGAACCCCTAGTGTGTAAAATATTTTCCATAAAATTATATTTACATACACTAGTAGCTATTATTATTAATAACATATATTTTTGAAAACATTAATTAGTAGGTTGATCTTCAGAGGACTTCAGGTCAAGTTTTTGGCACCGTTGCCGGGGAAGAAGATTTTAGTACTCATTTATTTTTATCGGGTCAGTATCCTCCCAACCTAGCCCCAGATTTAGTAACCAAGCATAGGATTAGTTAATGTTCTTTATGCCTGGACCAAAGGGTAAAGAATAGGTATGCTCCTATTTGGCACAACACATATAAAACTAATTCTAATTATCACTTCAATTAAATATCTTAACAAAGGAGAAAGATTCTTGTTATTATATATTTGAACTTAACTTTAGTAGTATTAGTAAGCTGTTAGTAGAACTAGTTTAGATATAAAAACATTATTATCAATTGTTTATTAGTGACAGATAGGCAAATTTGATTTAGTTGTAATTTTAACTTGGTTTATATAATCCTAGTCCGTAGGCTTTAATATATTTCCTTGTGGGATCGATAACCAAGGCTCCACTAGAGCCCTATATTACTTGAGTTATACGTATACTAGCGTTTAAAGGTAAGTCAGCAATTAAAAGATTATAATATTTTATTGTTACTAAAATTAAAAATACGCTCCAAGATAAGTTTTTAGCGCTCTTGCCAAGAATTTAAATTTTTTAGTAGTGGGGTCAAATTCTTATATTTAAAATCGTGGGATCAAGTTTTTGGCACCTTTGTCGGGGACATATAATTAAAGTAACAGGCAATTTAGGACTATTAGAAAACCTCAATAGAATTACAACTTATTTATTTAATTATTTTATTGTGTACTGATTTCGATTGTATGCACAAATTTGGTTCTGAAAATCTTATACCCTATGTTTCGGAATTAAAACGCACTGTTAGGAGAATTAGAAAATTGAGAAAAGAACCTATAAATTCTGAAACAATGGAAAACAACATAAATAACCAAAGAATAGAAAATGAACATTCAATCTAGACCATTAAGAGATTATGCTAACCCTACATTAGATGAAATTCACTTAACTATCCAAAATCCTGATGTAGTCGTTAATTCATTTGAGCTTAAACCTGCAATTATCCAAATGGTACAAAACAATCAATTTGGTGGAACTTTAAATGAAGATCCAAATTTACATCTTGCAAGTTTCTTAGAACTTTATGCTACTTTTAAGTATGATAGTGTTTGATGATGTTGTCAGACTTAGACTCTTTCCTTTTTAGATAAGGGATAAGGCTAAGGCTTTGTTAAATTTATTAGCACCTGGATCTATTAGAACTTGGGGAGAACTATCACAAAAATTCTTATCTAGATATTTTCCACTATCTAAGACTGCTAAGCTTAGAAACGATATCACATCTTTCAGTCAGTATGAGGGAGAATCGATATATGAATCTTGGGAAAGATTTAACGAACTTCTTAGGAAATGTCCACATCATGCTTTACCAGATTGGTTAATTTTTCAAACATTTTATAATGGATTAGTAGGTTCTCTTAGATCTATAATAGACATTGTTGCTGGTGGATCACTAATGTCTAAACCTTTTGAAGAAGCCTATGCGTTAATAGAAGAAATGGCTACCAATAATTTTCAATGGCTGCTGAAATTGTAAATCTTAAGAGAGTAGCCAGTATTCATGATTATGATGCTTTAACTATGATAGTTTCTCAAATTGCTACTCTTTCAAAGATAATAGATCATTACGGAATAAATTATTCTCAAACTCCTCCGGTGTTAGAAGAAAATTCATTAGGACAAATCCTAGATGCTCAATCTTCATATGAAACTATAAATGTAATAAATAACAGACAAAATAATCCTAATTCAAACTATTATAATCTAGGTTGGAAGAATCATCCAAACTTTAATTGGAATAATCAAAATAATATTCCTCAGTGGGGGAACAATCTTGTAAACCCATTAGGAAATATAAACAATTAAATTAATTCCAACTATAGACCTTCTAATCCACCAGGTTTTTATAATAATTCACAATTTACGGAGAAGAAGTTTTCTATGGATGAATTAGTTTTGAATATGGGTAATCAATTACAAAATCAAGGAAATGCTATTAAAAACATAGAAAACCAATTAGGGCAAATTGCTTCTGCATTAAGCAATAGACCTATTAGAACTTTACCTAGTAATGTTGAAGTAAATTCTAAAGATCAAGGAAAAGAACAAATCAAAGCTAATCATTAAGGAGTTGAAAAGAGTTGGAAACAAGAGTTCAAAAAGAAACTATAATTGAAAAGGAAAAAGAAGAAACTGAAGGAGAAAACGAAAGTTTATATCCTGATTTTCCTCTGAAACCTATGAAAATTACTGTTGAAAAACCACCTCCACCATTTCCTCAAAGATTAAAGCAACAAGATAAAGGAAAAAGATTTGCTAAATTCTTAGACATTTTAAAAAAATTGTCAATAAATATTCCTTTCGTTGAAGCTTTAGAACAAATGCCTGATTATGTTAAATTTATGAAGGATATACTCAACAAAAATAGGAAGTTACTAGATCAAGAGACTGTTGCACTCAGTGAAGAGTGTAGTGCTATAATTCGGAGAAAACTTCCTGAAAAACTTAAAGATCCTGGTAGTTTCACTTTCCAGTGTGTTATTGGTGAAAAATTTTATGGGCGAGCTTTATGTGATTTGGGAGCTAGCATAAATTTGATGCCTCTATCAACTTTTAAAAGGTTAGAAATTGGAGAGATTGCACCAACTTCTGTAACTCTACAGTTAGCTTATCGATCTATTGCACATCCTAAGAGAGTTGTAGAAGATGTTCTGGTTAAGGTTGATAAGTTTTTTAATCTTGTGGACTTTAGCTTTCTAGATATGGAAAAAGATAAAGAATTTTCAATCATTTTAGGAAGACCATTCCTAGCTACAGGAAGAGCAATGATAGACGTTCAAAAAGGAGAATTGACTATGAGAGTAAATGATCAAGAAGTAACATTTAACATCTCAAAGTCAATGAAATATCCATCAATAGAAAAAGATGATGAATGTTTTAGAATGCATATATGTGATTATCTCAGAAAAGAATATTTCAAATAAAATTTTTAAGAAAAAGAAGATATGTAAGAAGATAATTATGATGAAATTGAAAGCGAAGAAGCTGATTATATTCAGAAAAGATTTGAAAAGCTCAATTCAACTACACCATGAAATGAAATATTAATTCCATCTGTTGTAAAACCCCCTAAACTTAAATTAAAGAATCTTCTAATTCATTTGAAGTATGTATTTTTAGGAGAGTTTTCAACATTACCAGTAATTGTATCCTCAGATTTAAATGAAATTCAAGAACAAAAATTAATGGATACATATAAAAGAGATTTTGGTTGGAATCTAGCTGATATTAAAGGAATTATTCCTTCGATTTGTATGCATAAAATTTTATTAAATGAACAACATAAACCAAGAATTGACCCTCAAAGGAGACTAAACCCTATAATGAAAGAAGTGGTTAAAAAAGTGATTTTGCAATGGTTAGATGTTGGAATTATATATCCTATTTTGGATAGTACTTGGGTAAGTCCAATTCATTAAGTTCCTAAGAAAGGATGAGTAACTGTTAAAGCAAATAAAAATAATAAATTAATACCTATTAGATAAGTTTCTGGTTGGCGTATTTGTATTGATTATAGAAAATTAAATATTGCCATTCCGAAAGATCACTTTCCTCTTCCTTTTCTAGACCAAATGTTGGATAAACTTGTTGGACACAAGTACTACTACTTTTTGGATGGATAAATTGGTTACCATCAGATACCTATTGCTCCTGAGGATCAAGAGAAAACAACTTTTACTAGTCCTTATGGAACTTTTGCTTTCAGAAGAATGTCTTTCGGACTATGTAATGCACCTGCAACATTCCAGAGATGCATGATGTCTATTTTTAGTAAATTAATAGATAATGGATTAGAAGTATTTATGGATGATTTCTCTGTGTTTGGAACATCATTTGACGCATGCTTAAATCATCTTGAAAAAGTTTTGGTGCTATGCTAAAGAACTAACTTAGTTCTAAATTGAGAGAAATGTCAATTTATGGCTGCATGAGGAATTGTATTAAGGTATAAAATTTCAAAAAATGGCATGGAAGTAGACCCTGCAAAAATTCATGTAATAACTAAATTACCACCTCCTACTACAGTGAGAGGGGTAAGAAGTTTTCTTGGACATGCTGGTTTCTACAGGCGCTATATTAAAGATTTTTAAAAAATTACAAAACCTCTATGCCAACTTTTAGACTAAGATAATAAGTTTGAATTTACTGAAAACTGCTCAAATGCCTTTGAGTTATTAAAGGAAAAACTAATCATAGCACCTGTAATAGTTTCACCTGACTGGGAGAAGCCATTCGAACTAATGTGTGATGCTAGTGATTATGCTATTGGAGCTGTTATTGGTCAAAGATATGACAAAATTTTTAAGGTTATATACTACGCTAGTAAAACTTTTAATGATGCTCAAATTAACTATACGGTTACTAAAAAAGAGTTACTGGCTATTGTGTATGCTTTTGATAAATTTAGATCATATTTAATTGAACTTAATGTATTGTTCATACTGATCATTCAGCTATTAAATATATGAGGCAAAAGAAGGATATTAAACCTATATTAATTAGATGGGTACTTTTAATGCAAGAATTCAATTTTGTGGTGATTTTTATAAAAGGAACTGAAAATCAAATTACTGATCATTTGTCGAGACTAGAATATAATGAATTATCTGACACCAACAAAGAAATAATAGACAGTTATCCTGATGAAAAACTTTATAATATTAATAAGTGGAAAATACATTGGTATGTTGATATAGTAAATTATTTAGTAAGCAATATTTTGCCACCTATGTTAACATTGCAGCAATAGAAAAATTTATTCATGATTCAAAATCATAATTTTGGGATGAACCATATTTATATAAACAATTTAATGACATTATTAGGAGATGTGTGCCTTATGAAGAAACTGAAAAGATTATTAAAAAATGTCATGATTCTGATTTTGGAGGACATTTTGGGATTGACAAAACTGCATATAAAATTTTACAAACTGGATTTTATTGGCCTACTCTTTTTAAAGATGTTTACATATATAAACATGTGATAGATGCCAAGGAGTAGGTAATATATCTAGAAGAAATGAAATGCCTCTGAATTTCATATTGGAAGTTGAGATTTTTGATGTTTGGGGGTTAGATTTAATGGGACCATTTATTCCTTCATTTAGGAACTTATATATTTTAATTGCGGTTGATTATGCATCAAAGTGGATTGAAGCACAAGCTTTACCTCATTGTGATGCTAAAAGTGTTTCAAAATTCTTAATGAAAAACATTTTCACAAGATACAGTATGCTGAGAGTGATTATCACTGACGGAGGATCCCATTTTAGGAATAAATATATTCAAAAATTGGCAAAAAATTTTAGTATTGTTCATAAATTATCTACTGCCTATCATCCTCAAACCAGTGGTTTAGCTGAAGTTTCTAATCATGAAATCAATCAAATTCTAGAAAGGATTGTAAATCTTAATAGAGTAGATTGGTCTATGAGACTGGATACTGCATTGTGGGCATGCAGGACTGCTTATAAAACTCTTATTGGTATGACTCCTTACAGGATTATATATGGAAAAACTTGTCACTTACCAGTAGAATTGGAGCATAAAGCATATTAGGTGATTAAAGAATTTAATTATAATTTAAACAATGCTGGTGAGAAGAGAATGTTACAATTAGAAGAATGAAGAAATGAACCTTACAATAACAACAAAATTGATAAGGAAAAACTGAAGCTAAGACATGATCGGAAGATTAACCGAAAGAACTTTGAACCAAGGCAAAAAGTTTTGCTTTACAATATAAGTTTGAAATTATTTTCTAGGAAATTGAAGTCTCGTTGGTTAGGACCCTATACTATGGCTCAAGTTTATACTTATGGAGCAGTTGAAATTGAAGATCCTAAGACTGGGAATAGATTTAAAGTAACTGAACATAGATTGAAACCATATTTTGAAGGTAAAAAACAAAATTTTAAACAGGTTTTAATGCTCAGTCAACCTGAATAACACATGAATACGTCGGGCTGACGACGTTAAACCAAGCTCTTTATGGGAGGCAACCCAAAGTTATCTTTAATAGTTGTGTGTTTGTTTGAAATTATTGCTAGTTTGTAGTCATATTAAGTCTTACTACTCATATTTACCCTTTGATTATCATAGAATTGAATCCATAGAGAAAAATTTGAAACGTAATGGACCACGGTGTTTTTATGCAAATTTTTGCCTAGGGCACCTAGGGCGCCGACGGTGCGCTCGGTGCTACCGACGGTGGGTTTTTTCTGAGAGCTCTATTATTTAACTGCAGAAGGATCGCCGACGGCTTCTTCGAGGTTCAAAATGACGATTTTTTGCAGTTTTTAGCGACTTTGACTTATAAAAACTCCTATGGATGGCTTCTAAACACTCTAAACTCCCAAAAACAAATGGATACTCTCTCGAATTCTTTTTAAATGGCTTCCAATTCGATTGATAACCCAAGATTTCGAGTGTACAACTGAAGAAAGTTCGTCAGTGCGGAGACGCAGCGACTTTTCAACAAGGTAATCTTGAAGAAAAGATTGATTAAAGAAAGAGGATTTGTCAATAGATGACAAAGTAATTCTTTGTCACCAAATGAATAAATGATCATGTGGAGAAGATGGCAAGTGTTTTGCTGCACTACTGCAGCAGTATTCGTTCCAGTGGTTAAAGAATTCTACTCCAATTTATACAGAATCAACCAAGGAAGCGTTTATGTGCGATGTAGGTGGATTACATTCAATTCTGGAAGAATTAATGAGTTATATATGCTTGAAAATGTTCCAGTCTATTATTATTCAAATTTTGTGCTGACGAGAGAAAAGATGAATGAAATATATCAATATTTGACGGACGAAACCGATGACTGGGAAGTTAGAGAAAACGAGTATGTTAGTTTCTCTACAACACTTTTAAATCCTGTTTCGAAACATTGGCACTTTTTATCTCTGTGAAGTTATTGTCGATGATGTAAATTGGCAAAGTCACGAAAGAAAGTGCAATTTTAAACTACTACATTCAAATGGGATGGCCCATTGATATTGGATCGATTATTGTGAAATTTGTTTATGGCCTGATCGTTCAAGGATCATCCCAAGGGCTTGGACATCCTTTCACAATTTTTTTGATTTGCAATTTGTTTCAAGTTTTGTATGAGATTTGGGAGAAGATAATGCTACCCTGGAAACCCTTAGACCCAACTCAGATGTTCCCAGCCAATGAGGGTGAGAGTGATGTAGGCTTGATTATGGATCAAGCATAACAGAATTATGTTCCAGTTCAACCATTAATAGCAGAGAAGACACCGATGCTCTTACATAAAATCAAGAATCTGAAGAATCAGGTACAAAACTTAACGAGTACAGTTAACAACATTCTGATTTCTTCGATCACATCGATTGGAGAATGAAAGAACATTTTGATCATACTGGACAATATGAAGCAAGTTTGGTGAGATTGATGAGAAGTTTGGGATTGATCAATGAAGATTCAACTGAAGAATTCCCATTCCGGCCTTTTTACAACCAGCTCGTCCGTGTTCAAGCAATGGCAGATATCAGAGGAGAGACTAGCACTAGTTATGAAGAGTAGTAGACTTGATTATGTTGTGTTTGATTTGAACAATGTTTGAATGTTTGTGTGTTTGATTTCTTTAGTTTGCTTTTTAATCTCAGTATAGTTTAGATTAAGTTTGAAATATTTTTTTTCAGCATTTTGAGTATTGTGGTTTGGATTGTGACGCTGATTATATCGATTTAGGTTGAAACAATACCTACTTATGAGTGTTATATATTGTGTGTTGCAAACACTTGGATTCAATATATAAATGTGAAGTTTGTTGTGTGTACATTTATTTGTGTTAATACATCACTTAATCACTTAAAATAAATGATAAAATGGATCAAAAGAATGACGACGAGGCTTATAATTGATTGAAATCACAATTTTGAAAAATGATCAATTTTTGAAAAGCTCGCCGACGACGCGCTCGAGGCCGCTGACTACGTGATTTTCCCGAGAAGAATAAGAAATTAATTCAATGGAGCCCGCCGACGGCACGAACTAGGCTGCAAACATTGTGATCGCGAAATCTACTTATTTACCGTGATTTTGACCGGTCAAATGCCACTATTCATCATCTTGTTCCCCTTTTTACCCAAAAAGTCGACCTAGAGCTTGAGAGATCTTGGATTTGGAGCGATTTCGACAAAATCTAATACAGGATTTCATCTTCCCTTCGTAAGAGCTTCACTCCTATGTAAATTTTTTTTATTTTCACCATGAATTTCTTCCACATTAAGAAATTTTGGAAAAATTGAAACTGTGGAGAAAATTCTTGGAAGGAATTCATGGAAATTGATTTAGATTGTTTTAAACCCCCTTTAGAAGTTATTGTATAATTATTTTGGAGATTAGTTTGGAATTTTTGTGATTTGATAGATCAAACTATGGGTCCAAGACAAAAGAGAAGACTTGATTTTGACGGGACTCGATTCGTCAATGCGAAATCACAATCGAGCTACAATTCAGTCTATCAAAGTAAGAAGTGTATACAAGATAGACTTTTCGAGAATCCTGGAGGAGAAGTAGAAAGAGTTATCAAAGAGAGAGGATGGGAGAACTTCTGTTACATCACAAATAAGGCTTCTATAGAAGTTGTGAGGGAGTTCTAATCCAATCTTTCTCAACTTGAGGATGAACCAGTCCAAGTAAGAGGATTCTCTGTTGACTTTAGTGCTAATCGCATTAACACTCTTTACGAGCTTCATGACTATTTTTCTAGCGAGCTTGAAACTTTTGGAACAATGGAAGGTCCGTTGAACAATGTTATCGACTTTCTCACTGATGGGAAAGGAGTTTGGAAAATTAAAAATTGTAAATGGATTAACTTTCCATTCTCCATGAAGAATGCCAACTCTAAGGCATGGCATTATTTCATCTATTCGACTCTACTACCCACTTACCATCATAGTGAAGTCTCTAGAGAGAGAGTTGTTCTGAATTTTTGTATTTAGAACAACAAATGTATTAATGTGTGGAGAATAATCTATAAGAATATTATGGCCACTACGAAGAGTGAGATAAGTGGATATCTAGGGCATCCTGGCCTTATTTATGCACTTTGTCAACTATCTGGAGTTGAAGCAAGAGATGATGAGGAATGGGTTTATCTTATGAGACCCATTAGTAAAGGAAATATAAAGACTTATGAATCCCATGAGGAATGGAGATCAAGGAGTAGGAGCAAAGGACCGTCTACTAGTAGAGACATTCCTTCTACTAGCTATGACCCTCTTGCCTCTAGTCCCCCTACCTTATATGATCTGATAATGTCATGACCTTGCAGAGGAAAAGTTTTGAACAGTTGGATGAAATTCTAAAAAGAATTGATCATAGGATTGAAGGGCTAGAGATAAGACACAATCATGATAGTGAGTATCTTCAAAGGCACTCTGATTTTGAGATGGCATATTATGATGCTCAGGCCAGGTATTACTGAGGAGAGCATGATGTGACTTTTCCAGAATGCCCCAAGTATACTCAGAATCAGTCTAATCCTCCTGCTGATTAGGGTGATGAGGACGTTGTGTGGGAATTCGATGATTGAGATTTTAGATGGGATGTGATGTATTTGTTTGTTTTAAATTTTGTTTGATATACTTTGATTTGAGGGTTTATGTCGTATCAAACAACCACCTAGGAGTCCTAAGACTGGTTATGGCTTAATTTTCATAATATGATTATGTAAATGCCTAATGGAAAGTTGAGGATTTATGTTGCACTATGCAAACTACCTCTAGATCCTATGGCTTGGTTATTTTGACTAAAGAATGGTTTTACTGATGTAGATCCAAGTTTTGCTGACGATGATGGCTGTGCTGCCCACTATGCTCCAAGCTCTTTTTTGTTGCAGAGGCTTATTTTTAGAAGGTGAAAATCAGGAGATGGGAGAATTTTTTTTGGTTTAGAAAAGTCTTAAGGTTCAGAAGCTTTAATGTTTTAATTAAAACAAATCTTAAAGTTGATTAAGCAGGACCGATTAAGATCCCACAGTTCCGTCATCCCAACACCGCTATTTTCATCGGATGAACTTAGTCCAAATGCAAATGAATTTGCTAAACTCAACTGAATGAGTTCCACACTTTCATTTAGACCGTGGGAAATCTCGTTAGCAACATGTGGGTTACATCATCCGAGAGATTCCCGATCATCCAACGAGACGTTTTATTTTAGTTGTAGTTGTAGTTTTGTTATTCTGTTTGTGATTAAATTTTGAGTTGTTTTATCTTTTGAATGTTGTTTCGGTGAATTTTATCTTGTATTGATTTTAATTTAGTTTTGGGTTTCAGTTTTGTGGCTATTCTAAAAGTTTCAATTTTCATGCAGGGTGAAATTGTTGTTTAGCATGCAAGAGAAGTAAAGTACAGTGCAGGTAAATAAATCGCAATAAAATAAAAGCGTACCTGAAGGGTCTTCTCTTCATTCTCAGTTGCACTTAAAACATGTATCAGAGCATTTATATATTTCAAGGAAAGCACCTAGGTAAAGCTAAGGGAAGGTTCTAGTTGTCTACCAAAATCATAATCCTACTGCTAGTCACCTCCTATGACGTCTAGGTTCTTGTATTTTGTTGAGGATGATTTTCTTCACCAAAGAACAATTAATTTTTACTGTTCTTTGAAACATCCCATCAAGTTAGAGAAGTGCTCTAAATTGAATTCTGAACATCTTCTTAAACATTTTAGGGATTACTTCAAGTTCAATTAGTTTAATTGAGATGGTGAATCAATCACTCGGGTTACTCTTGCTCAGTGAATTAGGATGTTTGATTATCCTATGAGTGAAGTGACATTTCATTTGATGCTTCATTTTAAGAGTTATAATAATGAAAGTCTTTAGGGGCAAATTAGTTTGTTAAAGAATTTAACTGTTTTGATTAAGGTTGAATTGATGATTTAAGATAATTCAATTTCAAAATTCAGTTTGGTTTTCTTTTAAGTGTTTTAAGTTACTTAAATTGAAAGAAGTGTTTAAATTATTTAATTTCATTAAATTTGATTTGAATTGATCATATCGTTTTGGGTTGGCTTTAATTGGTTTAATTTTCACATTTTTAATTATGAATTTTTTTAAGATTATTTAATGTTTCAATTCATTTTAAGTTTGTTCTTAAGTGTTTTCAAATTAGTTTTAAATATTTTAAATTTATTTTAATTTGATCATTAAATCATTTAATGTTTTATGCTTTAATTTAATTAAAGATTATTTCCTTTTTAGTTATTCATTTCAATCATCCTCATTGTTTTTAAAATTAATTAAGAGTTGAATATTATTGAATTGATCCATTTAGGAATATTTAGATTAAAGAATTGATACCTTCTTAAGTCATGTTCCTAATCTTAATAATCCAAATTTTAATTATTCTTCCAAAATTAAATGATTTAATTAATTAAGGTTCAATTTTGATATTTTCAAAGTGATTAATGGGTTTCTACTGCTTAATTCCCTAGGTTTCAATCATCCAAGAGAAAATTAAGATCAAATATTTTATCCTCCCTTTGATTAAGCCTAAGTTATTAATTAGGGTTAAAAATCTTTAATTACCTTTATGCCCTTTTAAGCATATTCATTTCATAACTCACTAAATTGATCTCAAATGAACTTGAAATTTTTATGTCACCTCACTCACATGTCAATTTAGACATTAGAGGAGAAAATGTGATTTTTCTATTTTTAATTTAATTTATATAATTATTTTTATGGAAAATAAGTATTTTCAATGAAAATTCAACAACATGACCAAGGTAAGGTTTCTATCCTTAGAAATATTATGGGATGTTTCTATTAACCAGAGGATCACTTGGACCAATTTTAGTGATTTTTTGAATTATATTTAATTTATTATAATTATTTTGAGTTTTAGGGTGTTAATTAATTATAAAATGAAATTAAATTTGAAAAATATATTTTATATTTTTCTTAAGTCCTCCTGGCCTCAAGGAAGTAAAAGAAGTAAATTTTATATTTTTCTGATTTTTCTTTCATTTATTAGAATTATTTTAGTGGAAAGGTTTTAAAATTCATTTTTTAACATTAAAAATTACATTAAACATTTAAAATTCAATATCTTAACCTAGAGACTTAAGAAAAATATTTGGTTAGTTCCTAAATGATAATAGACAATTGTTTTCAAGTGATTTTGATGTATGGTTACTCCTAATTAATTAAAGTTCAAATTTTAAGTGTTTGGGCTAATTAGGGTTATTTTTAATAAATTAAACCAAATCAAAATTTTCCTAGGGTCCTCTGGTTATAAGATACCTCCCCTAATTTTTCTAGAATTTTCTAAGCAATATGCTAATTATTAGAATTAAAATACCAAAAGAGACACATAAACTTGGAAATTAGATAACTTTCCATAAAGATGGCCTCTGGTCTTGGAAAATTTAGGGAATGTTCCAAAGAACAGAGGCTACAAAAGCCCTATGGTCTCATGCCATGATGAATTATGTATGCAAGTGGAGAATTAAAACATCACAGAGAGTATTTAAATCATTAAAAATCATATGCTCAATAAATTAATTTAATTCTTTTTCCACATTATTCTCCTTTATTCACTGAGTAAGATGATATTTTTATTTTATTTTTATGATTTTTCTATGCAAAGATATGATTTTTCAAAGTTTGCTGAGTTAATTAAATAGAAAAATTCCCTATTTTTCTACTTATCCAGCGCAACGTCAGTTCATCCTTGGCAGCTCCGAACATTCCACGCGGCACCCCTCCATTCGATGCTACCTTCCACCTCAGTGCCACGCGGCCCTGCGGTCCCTTCTCGTGCTCCGGTCTGGCGCACTCTAGATCGTTCATTCAATACACGCACGAACGGATGACATCCATTCATCGTCCCTGAGTGCCCTTACCCGAGAACCGTCCATACTAAATCCCTAAGATCTCCCTCATTTCCTCACCAAATTTCATGATCTTAGACTCTATGAACTCGTCTCGACAAGACGAACACATCTAAACGGCTATGACGCTATGAAATGGACTTAAACAAAATGGAGAATTGAAAGAAACTCTCGGGAAGGAAGAGTTCAATACCTTGGCTCTGAGAAGTGAAGCTTCAATCAGAGAGGGTCGGCACGTTCGTTGGAGTCTGAGGAAGCTAGGGATGAAGCCTGGAGCTGTGGTGAAATTCCTAGACCTAACTTCCACCAAGACCGATTTCGAGCTCTGGCCGATAGAAGGAATGGCTAGCCTGGTGAGGGGCTTCCACTGGGGAACTTCTTCTCTTGGTCTGGTGATGGTGTGGAGTCAATCAATTTGATGATTGGCTCACTGTGGTGAAGTGTCCGATTTTTGGGCTTAAAATTGAGCTCATAAATTGAGCTCACAGAGAGGATTTTAGGGCTGGATTTCAGTGGGAATCAACTGCTTTAGGTTAGGAGAGGAGTTTGGAACCAATTTGACAGGGTTTCACTAAGGTCCAGTGCATCCAACCTTTTTGAGGTGGAGGTGAGGAGTTTCAATAGCCATGGCTATGGGGCTAGGGCTGGCAATTTGGCTCGTTGTTCACGAACAGCTCGTGTTCTGCTCGTTAAGTAGCTCGTGTTTGGCTCGTTCGTTAAGCCTAACGAGCCGAACACGAACAAAATTTTAAGCTCGAAATGTTAACGAATCGAACACGAACAACTGAAATTTTACATAATTGAAGACTGGTGACTTAGCAAAGACAACCGCAAAATTCCACATAATTGATTCTGAGACATCGTTCAACGCTCTACAGGGTCAGCCATGGATCCATGAAACTCAGATGGTACCATCATCTCTGCACCAGTGCATAAAATATTATTAATGAGGATAACAGTGTATTAAAGGTGATTTGCAACCATTCTCTGTGCATGAAATCGGAATTCACGAAGATGCAGCCTACTACGCACCTTCGAAGAAAACAATCTTTTCCAGAAACACCATACCAAATGAAGCAAAAGAAGTGCAAGATGATAAAGAGCCAAAAATTCTAGTCCAACAGTTACTCACCACTCCCTTACGGCGAGATGGTGAAGGTTTCTCCAGAACTTACACCCGAGGTCGAGGCCGGGGACGGGGTCAAGGAAGAGACATTAGAACAGTTAGACAGAAGGAACCAGTTATCAACATTGATTGGGAGACCAGTTCTGAAGAAGAAGAAATCAAGAAAGAAGCATCAACAGTAAATCAAAAGAAACCCCAGCTCAAGATCTCTCTCGACGATGAAAAGAATGAAGAATACAAATCAATGAACGAGAAGATTAACCATTATGTACATACTATGACCCTGACCCCGATCCATTCTAATAAGACTGAGGGTATGGTGGTCAAGGAAGTACGTGGTGGTACTGAACCAATCAAATTCTACTGTGGTGCTTCTTCTTCCAATAATGAAAAAGATGTACAATTTGAAGATGTTACTTCATCTGAGTTAATGGAACTGCCTTTTGAGTGGTACTCTCCCTGTGTTCAAAATTTAATTCAACGTGGTTTCTTACCTAAACAATGGACAAAAGGTCAATCACAACACTTCGAAAAATTATGGAACAATGTCAGCCGGCCTCCCAATTCAAACATGGTCTCGGATTCGGCAGGTAGGATCAGTTGACGATACGGGATTTTGCTTGGTTGTCACTTGCAAGCCTGATGAAGACTGCTTGGAAACTTCAGAAGATCTCGAAGATCTACCAATCAGAGAAGCTCCGCCAGAATTTGAAGAAGAAATTAAATCTACAATAGACGAGTTAATGGAAGTTAACTTAGGTACTAGTGAAGAGCCTAGGCCGACCTTTGTTAGCTCCTTACTCAATAAAGAAGACTCCGAAGAGATAATCAAGCTACTAATGGAATTCAAGGACTGTTTTGCTTGGAGTTATGATGAAATGCCAGGATTAGCTCCAGAAGTTGCAGTTCACAAACTAGGAGTGGATCTCACTGCCGTTCCAGTTAGATAAGCTCCGAGAAGAATGCGTCTAGAGATTGAACAACAAGTTATAGCTGAAGTTAAGAAGCTAATAGATGTTAAATTTGTCCGTGAGGAACAATATCCAACTTGGTTAGCCAATGTGGTACAGGTCAGAAAGAAGAATGGTCAGATCAGAATCTGCGTGGATTTCAGAGATTTGAACAAAGCATGTCCAAAGGAGGAATTCCCGCTACCCATTCCATAATTAATGATCGACATTGCTTCAACACATGAAGTCTTATCATTCATGGATGGATCATAAGGATACAACCAGATAAAGATGGCACCAGAAGATGAAAAGCTTACAGCCTTTAGAATGCTGATCGGGGTATACTGCTACACAGTGATGTCGTTTGGATTAAAGAACGCAGGAGCAACTTATCAAAGAGCAACGACAAGGATTTTTGATGATCTCATTCACAACCAAGTCGAGTGTTACGTGGAAGATGTGGTCATCAAGAGTAAACTAAAAGAAGATCACTTGTATGATTTGAGAATTGTTTTCGAGCCATTAAGACAATATAACCTTAAGATGAATCCCTTGAAATGTGCCTTCAGCGTCACCTCTGGGAAATTCTTAGGATTTGTTGTTCGACATCGTGGAATTGAAATCGATCCGGAGAAGATTAAAGCTATCTTAGAAATGCCACCTCCTAAAACCTTGAAACAACTATGGTCCTTTCAAGGAAAATTGGCATATCTTCGACGCTTTATCTCGAATTTGTCAGGAAGGTGTGACCCGACCGCAAATAACGCAGTAATATTCGCTTCAAAAAGATGGCCAAAAGCTTGACCCAATTTATAAATAGCAGCTAGTGTATAAAATCAAAATGATGTAAATTTTTAGAAAATATTTTTTTACACACTAGGGGTACTACGCAAGTATACGTATCGTTTCAAGTAATATAGGGTTTTCTTTAATAAACCCAGTATCGATCCCACGGGGAAAAATTATAGTAATAAATTTTCTAAATATTATATTTCAAAAATATCTTTTTATCCTCTAAATTAACTATAAATTACTATTAATTTACTATATGCAAATAAAAAAAACAATAAGAAGAAAATGATTTATGAAAACTATAAAATATACAACTTTCTCTCCTTCAATTAATCTAATATTTTTAAGATAATTTAGTATTTCTTGGAGAATTTGATTTATGGTATTGTGCTAAATAGAAGCATTCCTATTCTTTACCCTTTGATCCAGGTGCAAAGAACATTGGCTAATTTACAGAATAGGTCCGGATGTATTGTTAGTAGAATGGGTTAATCTAGGCTCACACTTCTAGATGTACAAGGGTGGCTATGGTCGGCCCTACTAGTGATCCTTTCCTAATCTATAAATCAAATTATAAGAATTTAGTCTGTCACTCTAAAAACTTATCAATTCTATGTCCTTTAAATCTTATATTTCTATTTATTTGCACTTCACCTTGAATAGCCCGTACATGGCCTTCGACTACCCAAGGATTCATGTGACATTTACAAGTTAAGAGTTCTTCTCCTTCAAGGTCTCAAAACTCTTCAACAGGTTTTAACAATTCAAATGGCCAATTTAAAAAGTAAGATCAGGTATTAATGTCATCACAATGTTTTGAAAATATTTTAAATTTCAATTCTCCATCGAATCTCTATATTATCTTATCTATCTCTTCATAATTGAAGCAAGAAAGTAAACTAACTACTCATAACACATTGAAAATAAACAGCAAAACATAATAAATAAACTTTGAATCAAATGTAAAATACTTATCTCAAATATTTCTTCTACAGATCTTCTGATTCCTACTGACTCCACAGTGTAATGAACTCCAGATGCAACAACTTGAAAATAAACTCACTAAACTAAACAAAAGTTGGCCCTAAACTTCTCTCTATATTTCTCTCTCTAAGGATGAGAGGTCCTAAAGTGGATAAGAGAAAGGGTTACAATGGGAGGGGCATGTTTTCTGAAGAAATGGACCCCTATTTATAGGCTTCAAGGGTTGCCTTGAGGCACCTCTTCAAAACATGTCCACATTCAATGAATCTTCTAGAAAGTCGGTCTGGCACCTAGGCGCAGGAATCTGGAGCCTAGGCGTCGGACACTGCGTCCAGTTTTTTGCACCTCTTCACTTTGGCTAACACCTATTCGCGTTTAAAACCGTTTTGGAGCGTCCAAATGCAATGTATCACATGTCCTATTATCCAGGAACAACTACCAGTCTTCTAGAATTTCCAATAACTGCTCACTCTGTCAAAATAACTGATCAAACGTTGTCAAAAACTTGACAGTTTTTGTATTGAGTCTGGCGCTTAGGTGCCAGCTTCTGGTGCCTAGGCGCCAGGCCATAATTTTTTTATATTTTTTGTATTTTGCTCCACTTTTGCTCCTTTTTGCTTCTTTTTCCTTTTTGGACCTTTTTACATCACCTACATCCAAAAACACAGAAAAAATATCTTTCATTAAAGCATAATATCCTTAATTGATAAGAATTAAGACATAAAGAAATTGGTATTTTTTAATAGATCAAAATCCCCCAAACTTAAATGTTACTTGTCCTCCAGTAACTATTTCTACTATATAAAATATATAACCTTTGGAATAAAAGATAAATATTTGAGATTCCTTATAATTTTTAATTTTATAAAGTCTTTAGTAAATTATTAGCCCAATTTCACTAACTAGGTTTAATTTTAAGAATTTAAAGAATATTTAAGTACCAAATCATAAGATTTCAAACTTTTCATCCATTTTTAAAATAATAGAAGTCTATTATATTAACCTTTCATAGATTATTTACAAGAAAAAGATCTTCTTGAAAAATCTTTTCTAAATAAATATTTATGTATAAAAATTAAGTAAAGTATGTAACTAGTTTTCTCCCTATAAGATAATTCAAGTGAAGCCAATTTTTTATTAGGCATTTCCTCAAGCTTCTCCTCTCTTCTATCTTTTCTTTTTTTTTTTTATAAATAATTAGAGAGGATTACTATATCTGGATAGCCTGTTAATGGTTTTTAACTTAACTATCCGTAACTTATATTTTCAAAACTTATACATTTCCACTTAATTATTATAACATAAATAAGAATTTAAAAAGATTTCCAATCTTTTCTTTTTCAAGTGATAATTTTTTATTACTTAATATTTCTAAAATCTATTATTTCTATCATGAATAGAAAAATTCTTTATCTTATTCTTCTTTAAGTTAAATAATTCTATTCTTAAAATCAATCAAAGTTAGTAAAATTTTGGTTAATTTTTTACAAAATTATTTATAATTTCAAAAATAAAAGTGATCTTAAATAAATTCTCCATTCCTTAAGTTATGTTAAAAAAAAAAATTTAATGTAAATACTAATTCTTTAAGGACAAATAAAATTTAATTTTGAATGGATTTTCTATTCCCCCAAACTTAAGTTTTGGTATTCTATGATAATTTGAAAGTATGAGAGAAAGAAAATCATAAGAATTTTTATAAGTATGCAAAAACAATCTTAAAAAGAAAAATTACTTCTACTCATGCTTTTATGAATAATTAAAAATAAAATTTAAGCATGTATAAAAAGTAAGCAGACTAATTTTATGATGATAATAAATTTGAATTTAAAGCAGAGCAAAATTACTAAGTACTAAACAGTAGACTAAATCAAACATATAAATTAACTCTAACTTCAGTCTTAACACAATCAATCCACACAGGTACAAAAATAAATCAACATACATCAGACACAAAACTAAACAAACAATCCAAACAAAACAAACTAACAGAGTAACACAACATAAAGATCTATAACTACTAGTCACTAGCTGTAGCCTCATCATCATCATCGTCACCAAAGGAAAATTCTACGTCCTTAGGATTAACAAATGGTGTGAAACTAGGAAAAGTAGGAAAACTAACATCTCATTCACCCTTCAGAAATCTGACTATGGCTTCATCATATTCAGCATCACAACAACTCTTCCTCTAGGTATAATCAGATAAATGATCTAGTTTCCTAACAATAATATCAATCCGGCAATGAGTATGAAATAACTCCTGCTGGTGCTCTAAAAACTGATCATGCATTGATTCCCAGAAATCTGATGGTGGCTCAGCAGAAGTAGAGGGTCTAGAAGTAGAAGGTTTACCTGAAGTATGTGCAGAAGTAGAAGGAGCGCTCGATCTCTTCCCTCTAAGACAATCATAGATACTAACACTCTTCTGCCCAATTGGCTTGGTAGACTTTAACTTCTCCTCAGAAATATCAGCAGTGACTCCATTACTAACACACAGTGAATAAATCAAAGATGGAAATTCCAATCCAACAGTAGTGCTGGATCTCACAGTAGAATCTACTGAATCATAAATAATGCTCCCGACATCAATAGGCTTCCTCTCCTGAATGCAGTAGTTTAAGATCGCTCGATCTCTAGTCACTTCACTCAGGTGGTTGGAAGGTAACAATCTTACAGAAATAAAGTAGTGCCATGCTTTAGATATACCATTTAATTTGGAGGATTTGAAGTTTACCCTTTTTCTATTCCTGGTCTTCCAAGATCCAGTACCGTCAGTTAGATAAGCAATAATCATATCCAAATCTCCCTTAGATGGTGATAATCCAGAATAATAGCACTCAATAATTGGTGGCAGGCCATAAAATATGTTGATTCTTTCTGGACTAAATCCAACTCCGATTCCTCTAACAAAGACTTCATATTCCTCAGCATCCTGAAAATTTGCATAAAATTCTCGAACAATCGGGATAACAGCAATAGCAGTGAAGTAACAGAATCGTTGCCAATTGTGTGCAACGATAGTGTTTTCGATCATTTCTCCAGGATGATAGAAACTTCGTTCAGAAATGAACTTTCTGGATGTCGCAAATTCATGGAAGCAAAAATGCGCAGCCGCAGTAGAAAATTTACTGCTATCAAAGTTATCTCGTGCCTTCCCGCGTTTAGATTTCGGAGCCATCTAAACGTGAAAGAAAACAAGAAAAAATTTAGGAATCAAAGATTTAAACTCTTTTTAAGTTTATAAAACTTAAAATAAGTTTATAAATCCAAAGAAATTACTAAGAATAAAAAAAAATTCTTTCAAAATTTCGGTTCTTAGCAAAACTAGGAAAATCTATGGTGAAAATCGAAAATAAATGGTTTAAAGTGTAGATCTGACCTTGAGACGAAGAAATCGAGTGGTTTCGCGCTCAAATCCTTGATATTTTGACCTCAAAATGGATCTAGAGGATGTATTTTCGTGAAAATGGGGAAGAAGATGAAGCTTAGGCATCAAAAATGGCTTTTGGGGGTTATTTAAGTAAATTTTCGGGTCCAGGCCGAACTGGCGCTTAGGCGCCGAATTCTGGCGCCTAGGCGCCAGAATCGCCTTTCACAAAAATATTTTTTAAAATTTAATTTTCCACCAAAATTCATAAATTCAACTTCCAATTACTCATATTAGAGTAGGGCTTTAATTTTTAACTTCCACATCATTATTCAAAAATTTATAAAAATTAAATATTAAATCCACCAATAAAACAAAAGGTTTCAATCAAACTCACTAAATTCCATTTATAATCTTCAATATTGACTCAATACATTCCAGATAAGTACTATATTTGATTCAAGTTCCTAATACACACTCAAACATAATAATTTCTAAGCAAAAATAACACACATTGAACATGAAAGCAAATACACAAACAAACACAATCGATTCTCTAAATCGATACATTGACACAACAAACCATAATAACTATCTCATTACCAGAATACTCTAATCTTCACAAGGGAAATTGTGTATTTTACTTGGAAATAACACTAATGCTCTCGGGAAATCCGTAGTCGTCTTTTCGTCAATCCACTTGTTCTTCGCATACATTTCAACTTGAGCATCTTTATAAGCCGCTAAATGATCAAATTGAAGTTTCATTTGCCATTCTAGATGTTCAACTTGATGAAACATCTCATGAAGGCGATCTCCAATAATTTTAAAATCAGTTTCAAACTTATCCAAACGACTAGAAATTTTCTCCAAACTTACAGCAATAAAACCATTGAAGTAGGGTTGAGGATCCCTTGAGATCTTGTCCCTAGCCTCTTCTTCATGATTTCTTCTTTCCATTTCTTCAAAATTTCTCAAATCTCTCAAGAATGAAGTGCAAGGGACGTAATTCTAATTGCTTGATGGTTAGGGAAGAAGATTGGTTAATTTAAAGGGGAAAATCGTGTGAAAAACTGAAGTTTTTCGGTTTTTGCACGACCTAGTAACCGCGGCGCTTAGGCGCCGAATCTGGCTCCTAGGCGCCGGACCTATTGATACATAGCATGATTCTGGCGCTTAGGCGCCGAATTCTGGCGCCTAGGCGCCGGAACTATGTTCAACTTCGTTTCGCCTAATCGTCGAATTTCAAAATTTTGTTCTCCAAGATAGGTAAATTATACTTGGTAAGAGTAATTTAAACTCAAATACAATCAAAATGAAGGTTAACTTGATCTCCTTTTTACCCATATTCAGAATAGAGTGATCCAATTCTTAAATCTTACACACTTCAAAATAATTTTCAGCCTAAGTCAACAAAGACTTATGAGCATCAAATTTTTCTAAAGTAATATAAAATTAATCACAATCGAGGCATAACCTTACATTAAAACATAAAAACATTCAAAACACAAGATAATATTGGTTGCCTCCCACAAAGTGCTTGGTTTAACGTCGTCAGCCCGACTTAAGTAAATCTTCAATCAGGTTGACTCAATTCATGAGCCTCTTTATAAATCTTCTTAATATCTCCCAAGTAAGGCTTCAATCTTACTTCATTTACCTTAAAAATATTTCCTGTTTTGGGATCTTTAATATCCACAGCTCCATAATGCTATACTTTCTCAACTAAATAGGGTCCAATCCATTTAGATCTTAATTTTCCAGGAAAAAGTCTTAAATTAGAATTAAACAATAATACTTTTTGTCCAGGCACAAAAATTTTTCCTGAAATTTTCTTATCATGCAACATCTTCATTTTCTCTTTATAAATTCTTGCATTTTCATATGATTCATTTCTAATTTCTTCCATTTCATTTAATTGCAATAATCGCTTCTCTCCTGCTTTATTCAAATTAAAATTGAACTCCTTTATCGCCCAATAAGCTTTATGTTCAAGTTCTACAGGTAAGTGACAATGTTTACCATAAATTAACCGGTAAGGTGACATTCCGATTGTTGTCTTATAAGCTGTTCTATAAGCCCATAATGCAGAATCTAGTCTATCGACCCAATCAGTTCTTTTAGGATTAACAGTCTTTTATAAAATTCTTTTAATTTCTCTATTTGATACTTCAGTCATTCCACTAGTTTGTGGGTCATAAGCAGTTGCAATTCTATGTTTGATTCCAAATTTTTGTAATAATGATTGAATTCTTATATTCTTGAAATGACTTCCACCATCCGTGATAATTACCTTAGGCATTCCAAATCTTGAAAATATCATTTTCATTAAAAATTTAGAAACACTTTTGGAATCACAGTTTGGTAAAGCAACAGCTTCAATCCGCTTTGAAACATAATCAACTGCTAATAAAATATAAATTTTTCCAGATGATGGAACAAATGGTCCCATAAAGTCTAAACCACATATATCAAAAATTTCAACTTCCAATATATAGTTTAAAGGCATTTCATCTTTCCTAGATATATTTCCCATCGTTTGACATCGATCATATGTTTTCACATATTGTCTCACATCTTTAAATAAGGTAGGCCAATAAAATCCAGAATTTAAAATTTTAAATGCAGTTTTCTCTATGCCAAAGTGTCCTCCAAAATCGGAATCATGACATTTTTGAATAATAGCAAATGTTTCCTCATATGGTACACATCTTTGAATCATAGAATCTCTTCCAATTTTAAATAAATGAGGTTCTTCCCAAATATGTGATTTAGCATCATATTTAAATTTCTTAATAAATTTGTTATCCAAGTCATAAGGCAAAATATTGCTAACTAAATAATTAACAATATCAGCATACCAAGGTGTTTTGCATCTTTGAATAACATATAAGCATTCATCGGGGAATTTCTCATTTATATTTTCTTCCGAAATAATATCATTTTTAATTCTAGACAAATGATCGGCAATTTGGTTTTCGAGTTCCTTTTCTATCTACTATTTCAAAATCAAATTCTTGTAGAAGTAATACCCATCTTATAAGTCTAGCTTTAGAATCCTTCTTAGATAATAGATATTTAATAGCAGAACGATCAGTATGAACTATGCATTTAGTACCAAGAATATAAGATCTACATTTATCAAAGGCATATACTATAGCTAGAAGCTCTTTCTCAGCGGTAGTGTAATTTCTTTGTGTTTCGGTGAGAGTTTTACTAGCATAATATACAACTTTGAAAACTTTCTCATATTTTTGTCCTAATAAAGCTCCAATTGCAAAATCACTTGCATCACACATTAATTCAAAAGATTTATTCCAATTAGGTGCAACAATGATAGGTGCAGTTATTAATTTTTCTATTAGAATATTAAAACATTAATACATTCTTTATTAAATTTAAATTTTGCATCTTTTTCTAATAAATGACAAGGAGGTTTAGCAATTTTAGAAAAATCATTTATGTATCTTCTATAAAACCCAGCATGACCTAGAAAAATTCTCACACCAGTGACAGTAGTAGGTGGTTGCAATTCAGCAATAATTTTCACTTTCGCTTGATCTACTTCCATCCCTTTTTGTGAAACTTTGTGACCAAGTACAATGCCTTATGTGACCATGAATTGACATTTTTCCCAGTTAAGAACTAAATTTGTTTCTTCACATCTTTTCAGAACTTTGGAAATGTTTTCCAAACAAGATTCAAAAGTAGTTCCAAAGACTGAAAAATCGTACATGAATATTTCAATTCCTTTGTCAATCAAATCACAAAATATTGACATCATACATCTTTGAAAAGTTGCGAGTGCATTACATAAACCAAAAGGCATTCTTCTAAAAGCAAATGTTCCATAAGGACTTGTAAATGTTGTCTTTTCTTGGTCCTCAAGAGCAATAAGTAATTGATGATAACCAGAATATCCATCCAGAAAACAAAAATATGAGTGTCCAGCTAATTTATCGAGCATTTGATCCAAGAAAGGTAAAGGAAAATGATCCTTTCGAGTGGCTTTATTTAGTTTCCTATAGTCAATACAAATTCACCATCCAGTAACTTGTCTTGTAGGAATAAGTTCATTTTTATCATTAACAATGACAGTTACACCTCCTTTCTTCGAACACAATGAATAGGACTTACTCATTGACTATCCGAAATTGGATAAATAATACCAGCATCTAACCACTTAATAATTTCTTTTTTAACAACCTCTTTCATGATAGGATCTAATTTTCTTTGCGATTCTATAATAGGTTTAAAATTTACATCCATTAAATATCTATGCATGCAAATGGAATGGCTTATTCCTCTTATATCAGCAATCGTCCAACCAAAAGCTTTCTTATAATTCTTGAACACGCCTAGTAGTTTTTCTTCTTGATCTTTACTCAGATCAGAAGAAATAATAACAGGCAAAATTAATGAATTTCCAAGAAATGCATATTTTAAATGTGAAGGTAACATTTTTAATTCCAGTTTAGGGGCTCTTTTAATTGAGGGTAAAAGTATATCATTTTAAGTTATATCTAAAGTTTCTCAATTATCTTTAATAAAATGAGTCTCTCCTTCTTCTACTTCTTCATTTTCATCAATTAAAATTTCAATTTTTTCTTTAGAAATAACTTTACATTTTTCTTGATAATGTTTTTCAATTAAATAATCAATTATATTCATTCGATAACATTTCTCTTTATCAGGGTACTTCATTGATTTAAGAACATTGAATTTAATTTCTTGATCATTAACTCTCATGGTTAATTCTCCTTTTTGCACATCAATCATAGCTCGTCCGGTAGCTAGAAAAGGTCTTCCTAAAATAATAGGTATCTCCTTATCTTCTTCCATATGAAGTACTATGAAATCTACAGGGAAGATAAATTTATCCACTTTAACAAGGACATCCTCTATAACTCTTTTAGGATAAGTGATATATCTATCAGCTAACTGAAGAGTCTCATGCCATAAAAATAGGACATATTTTTGGGTTAGCACAAAACTCCTCAAAACTCCAAATTGACCATTCACACACCTTCACTGAGGTGTACGAAGAAGATACCAATCAAAATTTGGTCTCCTCGCAAGCTTTAACCCACCTCAAGCCCAAACAGTGAGCCCATTTAGTGAATTCATACCCTCACCTAGTTTCATTCCAAATTGAGCATACCAGGAACTTCACAAGGACCTAGCGATCGTTCCAGACAAACTTGATTGAAACATCACTTTGTCAAGCCAAGTTATGGTCATTTTAACCTAAATCTCACTCGGGTTTAGACATTTGTGAAGAAGACTAAATCAAAACACCCACATAACACGATGAAGCTTTTGAAATGATTTCTATGAAGTTACATTAAGATCCGAGCGAGATCTTCTGTATTGAAAGAGGACGATCTATGGGTTATAACAGACTGAGGAAGATGAGGGGATGCCATCCATTTTATGTATTATAAAATGGACGGATATAATCATGTCGGTTTGCGGTTTCATCCATACTAAACAAATGAAACTGCGGGCCAAATGGCTGCTCGCCTGGACATCCCCAACCTATCAGACAGCGCCGCGTAGGCGTTCGATGAATCCTAGGATAGCGCTGGTGCCTACGTGGAAATTAATTTAAAAAGAGTTTAAATTAATTTAGAAAATCCTAATTAACTTTGAAAATTCATATCTTTGCATAGAAAAATCATAAAAATATGACAAAAATATTTTTGAACTCAGGACAGTGAGGAGAAAATTATTAGACCAAAATATTAATTTAATGATTTATATTTTATTTTTAATTAATTAATTACTCTCTAGAGTAATTTAATAATTTAAAAATAAATATAAGTCCAAAAATTATGAAATTTTCACAGAATAACATTTTCATCCTTAGGAACATTCTGTAATTTCTCCAAGAGATATGGGAGCTCTGAGTTAGAATAGCTATTTTCCTATGAAACTTAATTATTTTCAAAAATAACTATAAAAGTTAGGAAATAGGAAAATTAACTTCAAAATTGGTTAAGAAATATAGGTACACAAACATAAATCCTAAAACAACGAATCTTAGCCATTTGAAAATTTAAAATAACATTTTTACTTTAGGGTTAAAATTTTCAATTTTAAATTAATGTTTAAAAACCCTAAAAATCCTTAAAATTCAAAACTTCACTATACTTAGCCCGTTCCACATTAGACTAAGTTAAATTTTGAGTCTAATTCTAAATATACTTAAAATAAACGTTATTAGGTCCAAGACACCAATTAGACCTAATTAAACCAAGTTAAAACTTAATCACATTAAGTTTAACTTAATAAACTATACTTAGGTCTAAGACATGAATTAGACCTAATTAAACTAAGTTAGACCTTAATCACATTAGTTTTAACTCAATAAACCCTAATTAGGTCTAAGACACCTATTAGACCTAATTAAACCAAGTTAGGCCATAATCACATTAGGTTTAACTAAATAAACCTTAATTAGGTCTAACCAGTAATTGGACATAGTTAATTAATTAAACCTCAATTACATTAGGTTTAATCAATGTTAAACTCTAATTAGGTCTAAGACACCCTTTAGACTTAATTAAACCAAGTTAGACCTTAATCACATTAGGTTTAACTTAATAAACTCTAATTAGGTCTAAGACATTAATTAGACCTAATTAAACCAACTTAGAGCTTAATCACATTAGGTTTAACTTAATAAACCCTTATTAGGCCTAAAACATTAATTAGACCTAATTAAACTAAGTTAGACCTTAATCACGTTAGGTTCAACTTAATAAACCATGATTAAGTCTAAGATATTAATTAGACCTAATTAAACCAAGTTAGATCTTAATAACATTAGGTTTAACTTAATAAACCCTAATTAAGTTTGATTAATCAAATTAAACCTTACTTAAATTAAGTTTAATTAATCATAAACCCTATTTAGACCTAACACTAATTTGGTCTAATTAATCCCTAATTAGGTCTAATTAATCCAATTAAACCTTACTTAAATTAGGTTCAATTAATCCTAAACCCTAATTAGACCTAACCCAAATTAGGTCTAATTAATCTAATTAAACCTTACTTAAATTTGGTTTAATTAACTCTAAACCCTAATTTGACGTAACCGTAATTAGGTCTAATTAATCCAATTAAACCTTACTTAAATTTGGTTTAATTAACTATAAACCCTAATAAGACATAACTCTAATTAGGTATAATTAAACCAATTAAACCTTATTTAAATTAGGTTTAATTAATCCTAAGCCCCTAATTAGACCTAACCCTAATTAGGTCTATTTAATCTAATTAAACCTTACTTAAATTAGGTTTAATTAACTCTAAACCCTAATTAGATATAACCCTAAACCCTAATTAGACCTAACCCTAATTAGGTCTAGTTAATCTTTAAACCTTACTTAAATTAGGTTTAATTAACCTTTAAACCTTAATCAAATCTAACCCTAATTAAACTTTATTAACGCTTAAGCCTTACTTACATAAGGCATAAGTAACCTTAAACCTTAATTAAGTCTAACCCTAATTAAACGTAATTAACTCTTAAGCCTTACTTACATTAGGCATAAGTAACTATAAACACTAATTAAGTCTAACCCCAATTAAACTTAGTTTACTCTTAAGTCTTATTACATTAGGCTTAAGTAACCCTAGACCCTAATTAAGTCTAACCCTAATTAGACTTAATTAACCCTCAAACCTTAAGTTGATCCATGAAAAAAATACCTATTTTTATGTCTTGATTTTTATCAACTTCTTAAGGATATTATGCCTTAATGAAAGGTATTTTTGTATTTTGGATGTAGGTGATGCAAAAATGTTCAAGAAAGAAAAAAAAAGATGAATAAGGAGCAAAAAGGAGTAAAAATCAAGCTAAAATTCAAAATTGTCAAAATAATTGGCCTGGCCCCTAGGTACCTAAGCGCCAGTTCGATACAGAATTCTGTAAGATTTTTGACGACTTTTGGACGGTTATTTTGACTGTGTGAGTGGTTATTGGACCATCTAGAAGATTTACAGTTATTCTTGGATTATAGGACATGTGATACATTGTATTTGGACGCTTAGAAAGGGTCAGGATCGCTAAGAGGTGTGATCCAAAGTGAAGAGGTGCGAAGAACTGGACGCGGATCCCGGCTCCTAGGCGTCTGATTCTGGCGCCTAGGCGCCAGACACACCTTCTAGAAGATTCATTGAACCTAGACACATTTTGAAGAGGTGCTTTAAGGCAACCCTCGAAGCCTATAAATAGAAGGCTACTCCTTCAGAGAAAAAAGCCCAACTTAGCCCAACTTAGCCCCACGCCCCACATAGCCTAAAATTAGAGAGAGATCCTATAGTTCCATTTAGAGAGATTAGAGAAATATTTTAAGGGCCATATTTATAGTTTATTAGTGAGTTTATTTAGAGTTTTTATTGAGAGTGTTTGAAGAATCATTGCTTTTGAAGTCTATTTACTTTGGAGTCAGAAGGATTCAGAGGTTCAGTTGGAGAAACACTTGAGATAAGTATCTGTATTTTGATTTAAAGTTTTATTTATATGTTTTTTTGTTTAAATTCAATGTGTTCTTAGTAGTTACTTTACTTTCTCCTTTCAATTATGAAAAGATAAATAAGATAATATAACATTTGTTGGAGAATTAAAAACTATATATATATATGTTGACCTCATTTTTGATGAGGTCTTTTCTCTTCTCTCTCCATAGTACTTAGGATCTAGCCTTAGGCTTTCCCTTTGACTATCTTAGAGGACTAGAAAAGGAACTCACCACTTATAAATTTAAACACCTGTAAACTCCCTGCAAACCCCTTAATTTTGATTGTAAACCCCCAAGTCACTTGGAGGGTTAAGTCCTATAGGGAACTCATCAGAGTTCATGGATGAAGAGTATGTCGATCAACATGGTCGAGACACGAGCATCATCAGCTTCTCAAGGTGCTCCGACAGCTGTGGAAAGAGATGAATCGGAAGCGATGAGAGCACAGCTTCGGGAAAGAGATGACACAATTTCCCAAATGGCAAGGAGGATGGAAGAGTTGGCTGCTGCTTTAGCCACTCTCCAAAGTCAGGTGCAACCTCAGAAAGAAACACCCTCAGAAATCATCCATATTGCAGATGGAGGAAAAGAGATCACATCCGTCAACGGAGATGAGCCACCAAAGAAGGATTCTGCACAGAGCATGATTCCCGAAGAGGACATTAAAAACATGGTAGAACAGTAGGTGCGAGAAGCTTTAGCCCAATCCAAGAGTGGGGCATCTATTCAGACGGGTAGGCCTTAACCTGAAGAATTTGATGCCATCCAATACACAAAAGGCTTCGTACCACCTCTGCTTAAGACTTTTGATGGAACGGGAAACCCCCGGAAGCATGTCGCACAATTTCGTGTTAGTTGCTGCAATTCCAGTGGGAGTGACGTTTTACTCTTCTATCAATTCGTCAGCAATTTGTCAAGGATTGCCTTCAACAGGTACGCAAAATTGCCAAATGGTTCAGTTAAGACCTTTGCAGAATTGGAAAACCTTTTCGTAAGCGGTTTGTCGGGGCTCGACACCACATAACTATCGATGATCTAGTGGTGGAGCACCAGAAACCGAACGAAACTCTAGTGGATTACATACTTCGATGGAGAAACTTAAGCATGAAGTGTGAACCACAGCTACAAGAACAGAATGCGATCGGTATTTTGCTGAAAAACATCCACGACCCGATAGCACTTCTCCATAAAGGATTTACAATCAAAACTTTCGAGAAGCTGCTTAGCAAGGTCGGGAGCTTACAGGAGGAAGCAAAGCAGCTAAGTTTCGTGGACAAGACCGATAAACAGAAACCAGTGAAGACATTTGAAAAGAAGTCCGGAATTGTCGTGGCAGTAGATAAGGGCAAGCAGCTAGTGCAGATACAGCTAGAGCGGCCACAGCCTAGCTATCAACCACCGCAACGTACTTACCAACAATCTCAGCAGGGTTATCAACAGCCTCGAAGAGCTATCATTCACCTCAGAATTATGAACAACCGCCTCGTCCACAGCGTACCCTGAAAGATTTTCTAAATAAGGGATATCCATTCAAAACTGAAGCAGTAGCGAAGATGTTCCGCAGTTTAATGAAGACACCCGATTTTCAGCTACCAGAGCCCAAGAGGCCGGAAGAAGTCAATAAGAAAGATCATCCAAACTATTACCCTTACCACCGGATGCTCGGGCATAAGATAGAGGATTGCATCACTTTCAAGATTTGGCTTGACGACAATCTCCGGAAAGGGAACATAACGATCCTAAAGGAATACATGAAGGAACCCCAAAAGGGAGGTTCCGTCAATGTTATTTCAATGGATCCTATTGTTCCGATAGACCCTTACACGACCCATGATGGATGGAGTACCGTCTGGACAAAGTCTTCAAAGAAAATCTTAGATCATATCTAGAACGCTTCGGTACACGCTTCAGCTTAAAGTTTGAAACCTGCTGAGCCGGTACTATCACTTGCGATTGAAGAACTGCCCCAGAAGGAAGAGAAGATCGTGGAAGAAAAGAAAACCGAGGCTCTAAAGAGTAGACTAGGGGCTGCTTATCCTAGGATGGTTATTTCTGATTCGGGGGAGAAATCCCTCAAACCTCTGACTCTGTATGATTATTTTCTTTCCCCGGCGGGATCTTATAATGATAAGAGTTTTGGTGTTGGCTACATTTTGACTGTTTCTAACGATTACGTAACTAACAAAAACCAAGCTAATCCGGATCTCGATTCCGATATAAATAACGATTCTCAAATCATACTAAACCTCAATGACCACGAGGAAGGAGAAGACGTTCACAAGGATGGCTACGAAAGCTCAACAAGCGACGAGTCTATTTGTGAATTTCGAGGAGCTCCGATTGCAATAGAATTAGAGTCATCAGATTCTGAAGCAACGCCAGAAGAGCCAGTCGTTCCGATTCAAGGGGAGACACCGGCAGATTCAACACCAGATTTAGAAGAAATAACTGAAGTCAATTTAAGAAGTGGAAAAGTTCTACCCCCGAGAATGGGTCCAAAGGATAAAGGAAAGCAGGTGGTTGCTCAGGAGCAGCCAACCCCAGCAGAGGAATTGCCCATTCGGGAAGAAACTGAGGAACATGGTAATAAAGTAGACTATAACGTGCTAGCCCATCTTAGGAAGCTACCGACCAACCGAGCATATACGACGCTCTGATCTTGTCAAAGGAGATGAGGGAAGCTCTGATCAAGGCTCTACTTGATCTAGAGATTTGTTTAGCTCAAATGGCCGATAATTCCTTCGACGAGGTTTGCTCATTAAAAGAATAGCGAGGTGTTACCTTCATGGACAATGATCTACTACTAGGAACGGCTGATCACAACCGACCGTTGTACATTTCAGTCACTATTGGAAAGTTTATGCTCTCCAAGGTATTAGTTGATCCGGGAGCATCAATCAACGAACGTCAGCATATTTGGAAATTGATGCTCGCAAACTTGAAGCAGAGAAGATGTTATTAAGAGGGTTCAATCAGAAAGGAGAAAGAGCCCTTGGATCAATAACACTACTAATGAAGACCGGTGACTTAGCAAAGACAACCGCAAAATTCCACATAATTGATTCTGAGACATCGTTCAACGCTCTACTGGGTCGGCCATGGATCCATGAAAATCGGATGGTACCGTCATCTCTGCACCAGTGCATAAAATATTACGAATGAGGATAACAGTGTATCAAAGGTGATTTGCAACCATTCTCTGTGCATGAAATCGGAATTCACGAAGATGCAGCCTACTACGCACCTCCGAAGAAAACAATCTTTTCCAGAAACACCGTACCAAATGAAGCAAAAGAAGTGCAAGATGATAAAGAGCCAAAAATTCTAGTCCAACAGTTACTCACCACTCCCTTACGGCGAGATGGTGAAGGTTTCTCCAGAACTTGCACCCGAGGTCGAGGCCGGGGATGGGGTCGAGGAAGAGACATTAGAACAGTTGGACAGAAGGAACCAGTCATCAACGTTGATTGGGAGACCAGTTCTGAAGAAGAAGAAATCAAGAAAGAAGCATCAACAGTAAATCAAAAGAAACCCCAGCTCAAGATCTCTCTCGACGATGAAAAGAATGAAGAATACAAATCAATGTACGAGAAGATTAACCATTATGTACATACTATGACCCTGACCCCAATCCATTCTAATAAGACCGAGGGTATGCTGGTCAAGGAAGTACGTGGTGGTACTAAACCAATCAAATTCTACTGTGGTGCATCTTCCTCCAATAATGAAAAAGATGTACAATTTGAAGATGTTACTTCATCTGAGTTAATGGAACTGCCTTTTGAGTGGTACTCTCCCTGTGTTCAAAATTTAATTCAACGTGGTTTCTTACCTAAACAATGGATAAAAGTTCAATCACAACACTTCGAAAAATTATGGAACAATGTCAACCGGCCTCCCAATTCAAACATGGTCTCAGATTCGGCAGGTAGGATCAGTTGACGATACGGGATTTTGCTTGGTTGTCACTTGCAAGCTCGATGAAGACGCTTGGAAACTTCAGAAGATCTCGAAGATCTACCAATCGGAGATGCTCCGCCAGAATTTGAAGAAGAAATTAAATCTACAATAGACGAGTTAATGGAAGTTAACTTAGGTACTAGTGAAGAGCCTAGGCCGACCTTTGTTAGCTCCTTACTCAATAAAGAAGACTCCGAAGAGATAATCAAGCTACTAATGGAATTCAAGGACTGTTTTGCTTGGAGTTATGATGAAATGCCAGGATTAGCTCCAGAAGTCGCAGTTCACAAACTAGGAGTGGATCCCACTGCCGTTCCAGTTAGACAAGCTCCGAGAAGAATGCGTCTAGAGATTGAACAACAAGTTATAGCTGAAGTTAAGAAGCTAATAGATGTTAAGTCAGTCCGTGAGGAACAATATCCAATTTGGTTAGCCAATGTGGTACCGGTCAGAAAGAAGAATGGTCAGATCAGAATCTGCGTGGATTTCAGAGATTTGAACAAAGCATGTCCAAAGGAGGAATTCCCGCTACCCATTCCAGAATTAATGATCGACATTGCTTTAACACATGAAGTCTTATCATTCATGGATGGATCATAAGGATACAACCAGATAAAGATGGCACCAGAAGATGAAAAGCTTATAGCCTTTAGAATGCCGATCGGGGTATACTGCTACACAGTGATGTCGTTTGGATTAAAGAACGCAGGAGCAACTTATCAAAGAGCAACGACAAGGATTTTTGATGATCTCATTCACAACCAAGTCGAGTGTTACGTGGAAGATGTGGTCACCAAGAGTAAACTAAAAGAAGATCACTTGTATGATTTGAGAATTGTTTTCGAGCCATTAAGACAATATAACCTTAAGATGAATCCCTTGAAATGTGCCTTCAGCGTCACCTGCGGGAAATTCTTAGGATTTGTTGTTCGACATCGTGGAATTGAAATCGATCCGGAGAAGATTAAAGCTATCTTAGAAATGCCACCTCCTAAAGTCTTGAAACAACTACGGTCCTTTCAAGGAAAATTGGCATATCTTCGACGCTTTATCTCGAATTTGTCAGGAAGGTGTGACCCGACCGCAAATAACGCAGTAATATTCGCTTCCAAAAGATGGCCAAAAGATTGACCCAATTTATAAATAGCGGCTAGTGTATAAAATCAAAATGATGTAAATTTTTAGAAAATATTTTTTTACACACTAGGGGTACTACGCAAGTATACGTATCGTTTCAAGTAATATAGGGTTTTCTTTAATAACCCCGATCATCGATCCCACGGGGAAAAATTATAGTAATAAATTTTCTAAATATTATATTTCAAAAATATCTTTTTATCCTCTAAATTAACTATAAATAACTATTAATTTACTATATGCAAATAAAGAAAACAATAATTAGAAAATGATTTATGAAAACTATAAAATAAACAACTTTCTCTCCTTCAATTAATCTAATATTTTTAAGATAATTTAGTATTTCTTGGAGAATTTGATTTATGGTATTGTGCTAAATAGAAGCATTCCTATTCTTTACCCTTTGATCCAGGTGCAAAGAACATTGGCTAACTTACAGAATAGGTCCGGATGTATTGTTAGTAGAATGGGTTAATCTAGGCTCACACTTCTAGATGTACAAGGGTGGCTATGGTCAGCCCTACTAGTGATCCTTTCCTAATCTATAAATCAAATTATAAGAATTTAGTCTGTCACTCTAAAAACTTATCAATTCTATGCCCTTTAAATCTTATCTTCCTATTTATTTGCACTTCACCTTGAATAACCCGTACATGGCCTTCGACTACCCAAGGATTCATGTGACATTTACAAGTTAAGAGTTCTTCTCCTTCAAGGTCTCAAAACTCTTCAACAGGTTTTAACAATTCAAATGGCCAATTTAAAAAGTAAGATCAGGTATTAATGTCATCACAATGTTTTGAAAATATTTTAAATTTCAATTCTCCATCGAATCTCTATATTATCTTATCTATCTCTTCATAATTGAAGCAAGAAAGTAAACTAACTACTCATAACACATTGAAAATTAACGAAGAAAACATAATAAATAAACTTTGAATCAAATGTAAAATACTTATCTCAAATATTTCTTCTACAGATCTTCTGATTCCTTCTGACTCCACAGTGTAATGAACTCCAGATGCAACAACTTGAAAATAAACTCACTAAACTAAACAAAAGTTGGCCCTAAACTTCTCTCTATATTTCTATCTCTAAGGATGAGAGGTCCTAAAGTGGATAAGAGAAAGGGTTACAATGGGAGGGGCACATTTTCTGAAGAAATGGACCCCTATTTATAGGCTTCAAGGGTTGCCTTGAGGCACCTCTTCAAAACATGTCCACATTCAATGAATCTTCTAGAAAGTCGGTCTGGCGCCTAGGCGCCGGAATCTGGAGCCTAGGCGCCGGACACTGCGTCCAGTTTTTTGCACCTCTTCACTTTGGCTAACACCTCTTCGCATTTAAAACCGTTTTGGAGCGTCCAAATGCAATGTATCACATGTACTATTATCCAAGAACAAGTACCAGTCTTCTAGAATGTCTAATAACTGCTCACTCTGTCAAAATAACTGATCAAATGTTGTCAAAAACTTGACAGTTTTTGTATCGAGTCTGGCGCTTAGGTGCCAGCTTCTGGTGCCTAGGCGCCAGGCCATAATTTTTTTATATTTTTTGTATTTTGCTCCATTTTTGCTCCTTTTTGCTTCTTTTTCCTTTTTGGACCTTTTTACATCACCTACATCCAAAAACACAGAAAAAATATCTTTCATTAAAGCATAATATTCTTAATTGATAAGAATTAAGACATAAAGAAATTGGTATTTTTTATAGATTAAAATCCCCCAAACTTAAATGTTACTTGTCCTCAAGTAACTATTTCTACTATATAAAATATATAACCTTTGGAATAAAAGATAAATATTTGAGATTCCTTATAATTTTTTATTTTATAAAGTCTTTAGTAAATTATTAGCCCAATTTCACTAACTAGGTTTAATTTTAAGAATTTAAAGAATTTTTAACTACCAAATCATAAGATTTCAAACTTTTCATCCATTTTGAAAATAATAGAAGTTTATTATATTAACCTTTCATAGATTATTTTCAAGAAAAAGATCTTCTTGAAAAATCTTTTCTAAATAAATATTTATGTTTAAAAATTAAGTAAAGTATGTAACTAGTTTTCTCCCTATAAGATAATTCAAGTGAAGCCAATTTTTTATTAGGCATTTCCTCAAGCTTCTCCTCTTTTCTTTCTTTTCTTTTTCTTATAAATAATTAGAGAGGATTACTATATCTGGATAGCCTGTTAATGGTTTTTAACTTCACTATCCGTAACTTATATTTTCAAAACTTATACATTTCCACTTAATTATTATAACATAAATAAGAATTTAAAAAGATTTCCAATCTTTTTTTTATCAAGTGATAATTTTTTATTACTTAATATTTCTAAAATCTATTATTTCTATCATGAATAGAAAAATTCTTTATCTTATTCTTCTTTAAGTTAAATAATTCTATTCTTAAAATCAATCAAAGTTAGTAAAATTTTGGTTAATTTTTTACTAAATTATTTATAATTTCAAAAATAAAAGTGATCTCAAATAAATTCTTCATTCCTTAAGTTATGTTAAAAAAAAAAATTTTTAATGAAAATACTAATTCTTTAAGGACAAATTAAATTTAATTTTGAATGGATTTTCTATTCCCCCAAACTTAAGTTTTGGTATTCTTTGATAATTTGAAAGTATGAGAGAAAGAAAATCATAAGAATTTTTATAAGTATGCGAAAACAATCTTAAAAAGAAAAATTACTTCTACTCAAGCTTTTATGAATAATTAAAAATAAAATTTAAGCATGTATAAAAAGTAAGCAGGCTAATTTTATGATGATAATAAATTTGAATTTAAAGCAGAGCAAAATTACTAAGTTCTAAACAGTAGACTAAATCAAACATATAAATTAACTCTAACTTCAGTCTTAACACAATCAATCCACACAGGTACAAAAATAAATCAACATACATCAGACACAAAACTAAACAAACAATCCAAACAAAACAAACTAACGGAGTAACACAACATAAAGATCTATAACTACTAGTCACTAGCTGTAGCCTCATCATCATCATCGTCACCAAAGGAAAATTCTACGTCCTTAGGATTAACAAATGGTGTGAAACTAGGAAAAGTAGGAAAACTAACATCTCGTTCACCCTTCAGAAATCTGACTATGGCTTCATCATATTCAGCATCACAACAACTCTTCCTCTGGGTATAATCAGATAAATGATCTAGTTTCCTAACAATAGTATCAATCCTGCAATGAGTTTGAAATAACTCCTGCTGGTGCTCTAAAAACTAATCATGCATTGATTCCCAGAAATCTGATGGTGGCTCAGCAGAAGTAGAGGGTCTAGAAGTAGATGGTCTACCTGAAGTATGTGCAAAAGTAGAAGGTGCGCTCGATCTCTTCCCTCTAAGACAATCATAGATACTAACACTCTTCTGCCCAATTGGCTTGGTAGACTTTAACTTCTCCTCAGAAATATCAGCAGTGACTCCATTACTAACACACAGTGAATAAATCAGAGATGGAAATTCCAATCCAACAGTAGTGCTGGATCTCACAGTAGAATCCACAAAATCATAAATAATGCTCCCGACATCAATAGGCTTCCTCTCCTGAATGCAGTAGTTTAAGATCGCTCGATCTCTAGTCACTTCACTCAGGTGGTTGGAAGGTAACAATCTTACAGAAATAAAGTAGTGCCATGCTTTAGATATACCATTTAATTTGGAGGATTTGAAGTTTACCCTTTTTCTGTTCCTGATCTTCCAAGATCCAGTACCATCAGTTAGAGAAGCAATAATCATATCAAAATCTCCCTCAGATGGTGATAATCCAGAATAATAGCACTCAATAGTTGGTGGCAGGCCATAAAATATGTTGATTCTTTCTGGACTAAATCCAACTTCGATTCCTCTAACAAAGACTTCATATTCCTCAGCATCCTGAAAATTTGCATAAAATTCTCGAACAATCGGGATAACAGCAATAGCAGTGAAGTAACGTAATCGTTGCCAATTGTGTGCAACGATAGTGTTTTCGATCATTTCTCCGAGATGATAGAAACTTCGTTCGTAAATGAACTTTCCGGATGTCGCAAATTCATGGAAGCAAAAATGCGCAACTGCAGTAGAAAATTCTATCGCTATCAAAGTTATCTCGTGCCTTCCAGCGTTTAGATTTCAGAGCCATCTAAACGTGAAAGAAAACAAGAAAAAATTTAGGAATCAAAGATTTAAACACTTTTTAAGTTTATAAAACTTAAAATAAGTTTAGAAATCCAAAGAAATTACTAAGAATCAAAATCATTCTTTCAAAATTTCGGTTCTTAGCAAAACTAGGAAAATCTATGGTCAAAATCGAAAATAAATGGTTTAAAGTGTAGATCTGAACTTGAGACGAAGAAATCGAGTGGTTTCGCGCTCAAAACCTTGATGTTTTGACCTCAAAATGGATCTAGAGGATGTATTTTCGTGAAAATGGGGAAGAAGATGAAGCTTAGGCGTCAAAAATGGCTTTTGGGGGTTATTTAAGTAAATTTTTGGGTCCAGGCCGAACTGGCGCTTAGGCGCCGAATTCTGGCGCCTAGGCGCCAGAATCGCCTTTCACAAAAAAATTTTTTAAAATTTAATTTTCCACCAAAATTCATAAATTCAACTTCCAATTACTCATAATATAGTAGGGCTTCAATTTTTAACTTCCACATCATTATTCAAAAATTTATAAAAATTAAATATTAAATCCACCAATAAAACAAAAGATTTCAATCAAACTCACTAAATTCCATTTATAATCTTCAATATTGACTCAATACATTCCAGATAAGTATTATATTTAATTCAAGTTCCTAATACACACTCAAACATAACAATTTCTAAGCAAAAACAACACACATTGAACATGAAAGCAAATACACAAACAAACACAATCGATTCTCTAAATCGATACATTGACTCAACAAACCATAATAACTATCTCATTACCAGAATACTCTAATCTTCACAAGGGAAATTGTGTATTCCACTTGGAAATAACACTAATGCTCTTGGGAAATCCTTAGTCGTCTATTCGTCAATCCACTTGTTCTTCGCATACATTTCAACTTGAGCATCTTTATAAGCCGCTAAATGATCAAATTGAAGTTTCATTTGCCATTCTAGATGTTCAACTTGATGAAACATCTCATGAAGGTGATCTCCAATGCTTTTAAAATCAATTTCAAACTTATCCAAACGACTAGAAATTTTCTCCAAACTTACAGTAATAAAACCATTGAAGTAGGGTTGAGGATCCCTTGAGATCTTGTCCCTAGCCTCTTCTTCATGATTTCTTCTTTCCATTTCTTCAAAATTTCTCAAATCTCTCAAGAATGAAGTTCAAGGGACGTAATTCTAATTGCTTGATGGTTAGGGAAGAATATTGGTTAATTTAAAGGGGAAAATCGTGTGAAAAACTGAAGTTTTTCGGTTTTTGCACGACCCAGTAACCGCGGCGCTTAGGCGCCGAATCTGGCGCCTAGGCGCCGGACCTATTGATACATAGCATGATTCTGGCGCTTAGGCGCCGAATTCTGGCGCCTAGGCGCCGGAACTATGTTCAACTCCGTTTCGCCTAATCGTCAAATTTCAAAATTTCTTTCTCCAAGATAGGTAAATTATACTGGTAAGAGTAATTTAAACTCAAATACAATCAAAATGAAGGTTAACTTGATCTCCTTTTTACCCATATTCAGAATAGAGTGATCCAATTCTTAAATCTTACACACTTCAAAATAATTTTCAGCCTAAGTCAACAAAGACTTATGAGCATCAAATTTTTCTAAAGTAATATAAAATTAATCAAGATCGAGGCATAACATTACATTAAAACATAAAAACATTCAAAACACAAGATAATTATGGGTTGCCTCCCACAAAGCGCTTGGTTTAACGTCGTCAGCCCGACTTAAGTAAATCTTCAATCAGGTTGACTCAATTCATGAGCCTCTTTATAAATCTTCTTAATATCTCCCAAATAAGGCTTCAATCTTACTTCATTTACCTTAAAAATATTTCCTGTTTTGGGATCTTTAATATCCACAGCTCCATAATGGTATACTTTCTCAACTAAATAGGGTCCAATCCATTTAGATCTTAATTTTCCAGGAAAAAGTCTTAAACGAGAATTAAACAATAATACTTTTTGTCCAGGCACAAAAATTTTTCCTGAAATTTTCTTATCATGCAACATCTTCATTTTCTCTTTATAAATTCTTGCATTTTCATACGATTCATTTCTAATTTCTTCCATTTCATTTAATTGCAATAATCGCTTCTCTCCTGCTTTTTTCAAATTAAATTTGAACTCCTTTATCGCCCAATAAACTTTATGTTCAAGTTCTACAGGTAAGTGACAATGTTTACCATAAATTAACCGGTAAGGTGACATTCCGATTGTTGTCTTATAAGCTGTTCTATAAGCCCATAATGCAGAATCAAGTCTATCAACCCAATCAGTTCTTTTAGGATTAACATTCTTCTATAAAATTCTTTTAATTTCTCTGTTTGATACTTCAGTCATTCCACTACTTTATGGGTCATAAGTAGTTGCAATTCTATGTTTGATTCCAATTTTTGTAATAATGATTGAATTCTTATATTCCTGAAATGACTTCCACCATCTATGATAATTACCTTAGGCATTCCAAATCTTGAAAATATCATTTTCTTTAAAAATTTAGAAACACTTTTGGAATCACAGTTTGGTAAAGCAACAGCTTCAATCCACTTTGAAACATAATCAACTGCTAATAAAATATAAATTTTTCCAGATGATGGAACAAATGGTCCCATAAAGTCTAAACCCCATATATCCAAAATTTCAACTTCCAATATATAGTTTAAAGGCATTTCATCTTTCCTAGATATATTTCCCATCGTTTGACATCGATCATATGTTTTCACATATTGTCTCACATCTTTAAATAAGGTAGGCCAATAAAATCCAGAATTTAAAATTTTAAATGCAGTTTTCTCTATGCCAAAGTGTCCTCCAAAATCGGAATCATGACATTTTTGAATAATAGCAAATGTTTCCTCATACGGTACACATCTTTGAATCATAGAATCTCTTCCAATTTTAAATAAATGAGGTTCTTCCCAAATATGTGATTTAGCATCATATTTAAATTTCTTAATAAATTTGTTATCCAAGTCATAAGGCAAAATATTGCTAACTAAATAATTAACAATATCAGCATACCAAGGTGTTTTGCATCTTTGAATAACATATAAGCATTCATCAGGGAATTTCTCATTTATATTTTCTTCCGAAATAATATCATTTTTAATTCTAGACAAATGATCAGCAATTTGGTTTTCAGTTCCTTTTCTATCTACTATTTCAAAATCAAATTCTTGTAGAAGTAATACCCATCTTATAAGTCTAGCTTTAGAATCCTTCTTAGATAATAGATATTTAATAGCAGAACGATCAGTATGAACTATGCATTTAGTACCAAGAATATAAGATCTACATTTATCAAAGGCATATACTATAGCTAGAAGCTCTTTCTCAGCGGTAGTGTAATTTCTTTGTGTTTCAGTGAGAGTTTTACTAGCATAATATACAACTTTGAAAACTTTCTCATATTTTTGTCCTAATAAAGCTCCAATTGCAAAATCACTTGCATCACACATTAATTCAAAAGATTTATTCCAATTAGGTGCAACAATGATAGGTGCAGTTATTAATTTTTCTATTAGAATATTAAAAGCATTAATACATTCTTTATTAAATTCAAATTTTGCATCTTTTTCTAATAAATGACAAGGAGGTTCAGCAATTTTAGAAAAATCATTTATGTATCTTCTATAAAACCCAAGCATGACCTAGAAAAATTCTCACACCAGAGTGATGATAGTAGGTGGTTGCAATTCAACGAATAATTTTCACTTTCGCTCGATCTACTTCCATCCCTTTTGTGAAACTTTGTGACCAAGTACAATGCCTTATGTGACCATGAATTGACATTTTTCCCGGTTAAGAACTAAATTTGTTTCTTCACATCTTTTCAGAACTTTGGAAATGTTTTCCAAACAAGATTCAAAAGTAGTTCCAAAGACTGAAAAATCGTACATGAATATTTCAATTCCTTTGTCAATCAAATCACAAAATATTGACATCATACATCTTCGAAAAGTTGCAGGTGCATTACATAAACCAAAAGGCATTCTTCTAAAAGCAAATGTTCCATAAGGACTTGTAAATGTTGTCTTTTCTTGGTCCTCGGGAGCAATAAGTAATTGATGATAACCGAATATCCATCCGGAAAACAAAAATATGAGTGTCCAAACTAATTTATCGAGCATTTGATCCAAGAAAGGTAAAGGAAAATGATCCTTTCGAGTGGCTTTATTTAGTTTCCTATAGTCAATACAAATTCACCATCCAGTAACTTGTCTTGTAGGAATAAGTTCATTTTTATCATTAACAATGACAGTTACACCTCCTTTCTTCGGAACACAATGAATAGGACTTACTCATTGACTATCCGAAATTGGATAAATAATACCAGCATCTAACCACTTAATAATTTCTTTTTTAACAACCTCTTTCATGATAGGATCTAATTTTCTTTGCAATTCTATAATAGGTTTAAAATTTTCTTCCATTAAAATTCTATGCATGCAAATGGAATGGTTTATTCCTCTTATATCAGCAATCGTCCAACCAAAAGCTTTCTTATAATTCTTTAACACACCTAGTAGTTTTTCTTCTTGATCTTTACTCAGATCAGAAGAAATAATAACAGGTAAAGCTAATGAATTTCCAAGAAACGCATATTTTAAATGTGAAGGTAACATTTTTAATTCCAGTTCAGGGGCTCTTTTAATTGAGGTTAAAAGTATATCATTTTGAGTTATATCTAAAGTTTCAGAATTATCTTTAATAAAATGAGTCTCTTCTTCTTCTACTTCTTCATTTTCATCAATTAAAATTTCAATTTTTTCTTCAGAAATAACTTTACATTTTTCTTGATAATGTTTTTCAATTAAATAATCAATTATATCCATTCGATAACATTTCTCTTTATCGAGGTACTTCATTGATTTAAGAACATTGAATTTAATTTCTTGATCATTAACTCTCATGGTTAATTCTCCTTTTTGCACATCAATCATAGCTCGTCCGGTAGCTAGAAAAGGTCTTCCTAAAATAATAGGTATCTCCTTATCTTCTTCCATATCAAGTACTATGAAATCTACAGGGAAGATAAATTTATCCACTTTAACAAGGACATCCTCTATAACTCTTTTAGGATAAGTGATATATCTATCAGCTAACTGAAGAGTTACAGTGGTGGGAGTAATATCTCCTAAATACAATCTTCGAAAGTTAGAAAATGGCATGAGATTAATACTTGCTCCTAAATCACACAAAGCTTTTCCACAAAATTTTTCTCCAATAGCACAGGGTATAGTGAAACTTCCAGGATCCTTAAGCTTTTCAGGTAATTTCTTTTGAATTATTGCACTGGATTCTTCTCTTAATGCAACAGTTTCAAAAGCTTCAATTTTTCATTTTTTGCTTAAAATATCCTTCATAAATTTTGTGTAAGTTGGCATTTGTTCCAAAGCTTCAGCAAAAGGTATGTTAATAGTAAGTTTCTTAAAAATTTCAAAGAATTTAGAAAATTGATGATCGAGTTTCTACTGTTTCAGTCTTTGAGGAAAAGGTGGTGGTGGTTTTTCAACTTCCACATTAACAGGTATAACAGTCTAATCTTGACTAGGAGAAAGAGTTTCTTTAGGTTTTTTAATCTCTTCAACCTCAATCTCTTTTTCAATTTCATTCTGCAATTTTTCTTTTAATTCCTTTCCACTTCTAAGTTGCACAGCTTTAACTTGTTCATGTTCTTTTCCAGTTTCTTTTGGATTAATTTCATCATTACTAGAAAGTGTTCCTACAGATCTGTTATTAATTAAAGTAGCAATTTGCCCTATTTGATTTTTAATATTACGAATAGCAGTATTTTGATTTTGTAATTGATTATTCATTTGCATAATTAATTCTTCTATTGATAACTTTTTCTGTTGATTATTAAATCCGGGAGGTTTATAATTTAAATTAACTTGATTATTCCAATTTCCAAGTGGGATGAGATTGATTATTACCCCATTGTTGTTGTGAATTATTCCAGTTAAAATTAGGATGATTTTTCCACCCAGGATTATAATAATTTGAATAAGGATTATTTTTACTTGCAATAGCTTGTAAAGTTTCAATAGTTTGAGAATCTTTAATATTAGCAGAGTTATTATGTGAAATATTAATTGCAAAATTATCTAATTTCTTAAACATTGCTGCAATTTGTGAAGCTAAAATAGAAAAGGCTTCATTATCATGAATATTGGCCACCTTTTTAGGATTAATCCTTTCAGAAGGCCATTGAAAATTGTTATTAGCCATTTCTTCAATTAAAGTATAAGCTTCTTCAAATGATTTTGACATTAAAGAACCTCCAGCAGCAGCATCAATAATTGATTTTAAAGATCCAATTAATCCATTATAAAATGTTTGAATAATCAACCAATCAGGTAAATCATGATGAGGAAATTTTCTTAATAGTTCTTTAAATCTTTCCCAAGTTTCATATATTGTCTCCCCGTCAAATTGACTAAACGAAGTAATATCATTTCTTAATTTAGCAGTTTTAGAAGGAGGAAAATATTTAGCAAGGAATTTTTGTGCCATTTCAGTCCATGTTTTAATAGAACCAGTCGCTAATGAGTTTAACCACATCTTTGTTTTATCTCTTAAAGAGAAAGGAAAGAGTCTAAGTCTAATAGCATCATCAGGAACATTGTTATATTTAAAGGTAGCACAAAGTTCTAAAAAACTAACAAGATGTAAATTTGGATCCTCATTTGGTGATCCACCAAATTGATTGTTTTACACCATTTGAATAATAGACGGTTTAAGTTCAAAAGAATTAGAATCTACAGAGGGTATTTCAATACTACTATGAAGTTCATCAACTATAGGATTAGCATAATCCCTTAATGGTTTATAAACATTTTGATCATTAAGTTCAATTAGATTTTGTGAAGTAGCCATTTCTTGAAATTTTTTAATTTGTTTTCCCTTTTTAATTTCTATAATTGTTCTTTCTAATTCAAAATTTAAAGGTATTAATCCTTCATAACCAAATTTCGTATAAAACAAGAAATAAAAATATATATCTTTCTTTTTTTTTATTTTACTATTTTTTTAATTTTTTTATATTTTTGTATTTTTAGAAATATAATTATTTTTTACAAAAAATTTTTAACTATTTTATTTCTCTCTTCCCCTGCAACGGTGCCAGAAACTTGACCCGACCGCAAATAACGCAGTAATATTCGCTTCCAAAAGATGGCCAAAAGCTTGACCCAATTTATAAATAGCGGCTAGTGTATAAAATCAAAATGATGTAAGTTTTTAGAAAATATTTTTTTACACACTAGGGGTTCTACGCAAGTATACGTATCGTTTTGAAGTAATATAGGGTTTTCTTTAATAATCCCAGTATCGATCCCACGGGAAAAAATTATAGTAATAAATTTTCTAAATATTATATTTCGAAAATATCTTTTATCCTCTAAATTAACTATAAATTACTATTAATTTACTAGATGCAAATAAGGAAAAAAATAATAAGAAAATTATTTATGAAAACTATAAAATAAACAACTTTCTTTCCTGCAATTAATCTAAGATTTTTAAGATAATTTAGTATTCGTTGGAGAATTTGATTTATGGTATTGTGCCAAATAGAAGCATTCCTATTCTTTACCCTTTGATCCAGGCGCAAAGAACATTGGCTAATTTACATAATAGGTTCGGATGTATTGTTAGTAGAATGGGTTAATCTAGGCTCACACTTCTAGATGTCCAAGGGTGGCTATGGTCGGCCCTACTAGTGACCCTTTCCTAATCTATAAATCAAATTATAAGAATTTAGTCTGTCACTCTAAAAACTTATCAATTCTACGCCCTTTAAATCTTATCTTCCTATTTATTTGCACTTCACCTTGAATAGCCCGCACATGGCCTTCGACTACCCAAGGATTCATGTGACATTTACAAGTTAAGAGTTCTTCTCCTTCAATGTCTCAAAATTCTTCAACAGGTTTTAACAATTCAAATGGCCAATTTAAAAAGTAAAGTAAGATCAGGTATTAATGTCATCACAATGTTTTGAAAATATTTTAAATTTCAATTCTCCATCGAATCTCTATATTATCTTATCTATCTCTTCATAATTGAAGGAAGAAAGTAAACTAACTACTCATAACACATTGAAAATAAACGAAGAAAACATAATAAATAAACTTTGAATCAAATGTAAAATACTTATCTCAAATATTTCTTCTACGGATCTTCCGATTCCTACTGACTCCACAGTGTAATGAACTCCAGATGCAACAACTTGAAAATAAACTCACTAAACTAAACAAAAGTTGGCCCTAAATTTCTCTCTATTTCTCTCTCTAAGGATGAGAGGTCCTAAAGTGGATAAGAGAAAGGGTTACAATGGGAGGGGCACATTTTCTGAAGAAATGGACCCCTATTTATAGGCTTCAAGGGTTGCCTTGAGGCACCTCTTCAAAACATGTCCACATTCAATGAATCTTCTAGAAGGTCGGTCTGGCGCCTAGGGGCCGGAATCTGGCTCCTAGGAGCCAGAATCTGGCGCCTAGGCACCGGACACCGCGTCCAGTTCTTTGCACCCTTCACTTTGGCTCGTACCTCTTCGCGTTTAAAACCGTTTTGGAGCGTCCAAATGCAATGTATCACATGTCCTATTATCCAAGAACAACTGCCAGTCTTCTAGAATGTCCAATAACCGCTCACTCCATCAAAATAACTGATCAAACGTTATCAAAAACTTGACAGTTTTTGTATCGAGTCTGGCGCTTAGGCGCCAACTTCTGGCGCCTAGGCGCCAGGCCATAATTTTTTTATACTTTTTGTATTTTGCTCCATTTTTGCTCCTTTTTGCTTCTTTTTCCTTTTTAGACCTTTTTACATCACCTACATCCAAAAACACAGAAAAAATACCTTTCATTAAAGCATAATATCCTTAATTGATAAAAATTAAGACATAAAGAAATAGGTATTTTTTTATAGATCAAGGTGTCAGCCTTTTTCTGCTTTGGTTAAGAAGGATGCCAAATTTACTTGGGACTCCAAATGTCAACATGCCTTCGATGACATTAAACAGTATTTAATGACACCTGTTTTAGCAGCCCCAGTCTCGGGTAGACCGTTGATAATTTATACCGCAGCTTTAGATTACTCTCTCGAAGCCCTGCTAGCTCAGGTAAATGACGAGGGAAAAGAAAATGCTCTCTACTACTTAAGCCGTCATCTAATTCCGAGGGAAGTAAAGTATCCTCCTATTCAGAAGCACTGTTTGGCTCTGATCTTCGCTGCATAGAAGCTCAGGCACTACATGCTTTCTCATAAGGTCGACCTTATTTTGAAGTTTAAGCCATTGCAATATATGATGACTCGTCCGACACTTTCCGGCAGACTTGCCAGGTGGTCAATGATACTATTGCAATTCGATATAACTCTCGTTCCTCTTTGTGTCGTAAAGGGACAAGTCCTAGCAGATTTCCTCGCAGCACACCCTTTACTGGCAGAATCGTCTCTTAACGACGATTTGCCAGACGAGCAGATAATGAGCCTAGAAGACCCCAATGATCAGCGTTGGGAACTGTACTTCGATGGAGCATCTTCAGCACAGAAAGACAAAGAATTGCAAACGATAGTGCCCAGTAAGGCAGGAATCGGACTAATCTTTATAACACCGGAGAGGGGGATGTTAAGGTATTCCTACCATCTAACAAAACCGTGTACAAACAATGAGGCAAAATACGAAGCCCTTATAACCGGACTGGAATTAACCATTCAGATGGGGATAACAGACATCAACATCTACAGAGATTCTCAGTTGATCATTCAACAGGTCGTCGGACAATACAGAATTCTAAAGCCAAGACTCGAGCAGTACTTTCAGTACGCCATGAGACTGTTGGAGAAAATTCCAAATGTAACGATCTTCAAGATTCCTAAAAGAGAAAATGCTCTCGCTGATGCGTTAGCCCGCCTTGCAAAAGAATTTTCCTGCTTGCAGGACGAGTCAGTTGAAGTGTCGGTTCAGGAACGTCAAGTTCTCTCACAGCTCGACATGGATACAATACATAAATCAGAAAAAACAGAAGAAACAATTACGGCAGTAACAGAAAATACAGAAGATTAGCGGCAGCCACTAATAGACTACTTGCAAACAGGAAACCTACCAGAAGACAAGTCGATAGCCATCAAATCAAGAAAAGAACTCTGTCTTACGCATTAATAAACAACACATTATACAGAAGGTCTTTTGATCAGATGTGGCTAAGATGCCTGAGCGGGTCCGAGGCTCGTGAAATTGTTAAAGAAGTACACTCACGACTTTGTGGCGCTCATCAGTCGGGTCCGAAAATGAAAATGAAGATTAAAAGACTAGGGTACTATTGGCCCTCGATGATGACCGATTGCATGAAGATTGCCAAAAGTTGTCACCAGTGCCAAGTGCATGGAGTGGTTCTACATCAACCTCCAAATGTGCTACATCCGACAATCGCGTCGTGGTCGTTTGAGTGTTGGGGCACAGATATTGTGGGTCCGATAGAACCGCCTTCTTCAAGAGGACATCGCTTCATTCTTACAGCTACAGATTACTTTTCTAAGTGGGCAGAAGCAGTACCACTCAGAGAAGTGAAAGCACATCACGTGCTACAGTTCTTCAAGAATCAAGTCGTCTACCGTTTTGGGGTACCACGCAAAATTATCTCAGATAATGGGTCCGCATTTAGAAGTACGAAGATCAACAATTTTGTCAGAAGGCACAGGATCGACTGGCGCTATTCAACAATCTACTACCCAAGAGCAAATGGCTTGGCCGAGGCTTTTAATAAAACTCTCGTCCAAATCTTAAAGACAACTTTGGATGAAAACAAAAGAAATTGGCACGAGAGGTTGTTAGAAGCCTTATGGGCCTATAGGACGATTTTCAGAACTCCCACCCAGTCTACCACTTATGCCTTAGTGTACAGGTCCGAGGCCGTTCTACCCTTAGAAGTTCAGCTTCCGTCTCTCAGAATTGAAGTTGTAAACAAGATCACTACAGAAGAAAATGCCAAACTACGACTAGAAGAATTGGAAAGCTTGGAAGGGAAAAGACTTTCAGGAAAGTAGAATTTGGAAATGTATCAAGCCAAGATGATCCAGACCCATGATAAATTAGTCCGTCAAAGGACATTCAAAGTCGGTGACTTGGTTTTGGTTCTCAGAAGACCTATTCTTGCACATCGCAAGATAGGTGGTAAATTTGAACCGACTTGGGAAGGGCCATTCGTGGTCAAGACAGTTTACTCAGGAGGTTCCTACCAGCTTGTAAATTGCCGTGGAGAACGACCTATGCTTCCAATTAATGGACGATATCTAAAGAAGTATTACGCAACCTGATGTTTCGAAGGATGAATCCTCATTCCTAGAAGCATGGGCACAGTAATTACTTATGACTGGGTTCGAAACCCAAAAAATATAAATATAAAAAAAGTGGATGATAAAGAAAATCGTTAAAAAAAATGTTAAAAAGAAAACATGTGAAATCATGATAATAAAGTTTTTTTTATCCTTCCTTTCAAATCGAGTCTCACTCTTGATCTTTCCTCACCTTTTTCCTACTCCTATTTAAATTTAAAATAAACGAATAAAAGCTCTTCATTAATAAACAAATTTTTTTCTATTGTTCTTGTTCTTAGTACAACCCCTGATCCTTTCCTTATTTTTCACAGGGAAATGTCGAACGGGCGGTTGGTTCTGAACTTTAAGAATGGCATGAGTCTAGCACTTGATAAAAAGAGGGTGGGGGATGGAGCCGTGATTGAGATCAACTCTGACTTCACACTAGCCGGGCTACATTACAAAGAAAATGATTGGACTCCGATTGATCGGGAAGAGCTCCGCAGCCATACAGTGATGAAATTGGGTGGCTCAAGTCAACCATCTACCAGCAAGAAAAGAAAAGTAAATATCGCTCATGCAACGGGAGAGGATAAGAAAGTTAAGTTCGTGATTGCTACAGCAGAAGGCAGGCTCGTCAGTGCAATGCCCGCAGAAATCCAAGGGGTAAGGAGAGCTACTCTAACTGCCACTCAGCGGAGGAACAAGAATCACTGCATTCGCAAGATGTTAACCAAGTTAGCAGCAGATCAACATGAAGAGATAGTTGCTACCGGCAATACAAATACTCCGAAGAAATTGGTTCGTCGTGAACCAGAAAAGAGGAGATCAACTCCAAGGAAAATAGAGAAGATAAAGGAAAGTTCAAGAAGAGCAGAAATGGAATCAGCACCTTGACGCCAGATAAATGCACCGGTTTTAAAGAGTCTGGTTGCAAAAGCAACCCCGGAGGATGTCCTAACAGAGACTATCTCCGATGAGCCGAGACATGCAGGAGAACATGCTGGGGTTGAACCATACATCCCACAGTACATTACTAGACCTCGCCGATTGCAGATAATTCCAGAATATGAGTTGGAAAGAATGTAGAATGTTGAAAAGAAAACTTTTGAATACTTTGAGAGAATTGGAGGCAAGAGGATCAATATCTTGGAAGGCCTTGAGCTGCATACAGATGTGTTCTCAGATTACGAGCAACAGCAAATTGTAGATTGCATTGTTGAACTTCAAAAAATAGGCAGAGCTAGTCGTATGAGGGAGAAAACTTATTCAGAACCCCGAAGGTGGATGCCATGGAAAGGAAGTGTTACAATCCAGTGCGGATGTTGCTACAACTTCGTGGTAGACAGAAAAGGAAATCCACCAGGGATACTCCGTCGTAGTGAGGTGGATCCGATGGCGAATATTATTAAAAGAATGGTAAAGAGGATGATAACATGGAGGGTATTGTCTGTAGATTGCATACCCAACAGCTGCATCATTAACATTTACATGGAGGACGACTGTATACCTCCACACATAGACCATCATGGTTTCGTTAGACCTTTCTGCACAGTGTCTTTTGTCAACCAGTGCAATATTATGTTCGGATCTGACCTCCGGATAGCAGGCCCCGGAGAATTCCGAGGGCCAGTGGAGATACCACTACCGGTAGGTTCCGTCATGGTGTTAAAAGGGAATGGAGCGGACATCGCAAAGCATTGCATTCCAGGAGTGCCTGTTGAGCGGATCTCTGTTACTTTCAGGAGGATGGTGACAGAAAAATGCCTTTCCACTTCCAGCCAGATCCAGAGTTAGAGAGTCTCCGGCCTTATGAGCTGTGGTTACATGGGAGATAGCACACCTCCAATGCACATCCATACGGCATTCCTGCCAAATATGACTTTGAAGGTGATGTTATTATCCATGTATCTCACTATTCGGACATGGATTTTGACGGTACGCTTTTAAAAGAAACTTGAAGAATCTTACACAATCCGTTTTGGATTTATATGGATTGTATGAGATATTAAATTCTCAAAGAAAATATTATCATATTTTGGATCAAGATGTATGATGTATTTTCGACAAGAATGGAATGAAAGTGACCATGTCAAGTTTTGCCTTCACCTCTTTTTGTGCAAATTGACTGAGAAACGCCATTAAATTAAAAAGAACTTCGAGCAAAGAACAAAGGGAAAAGAAATAAGAACTCTTTTAAAAAATCTGAATGTCAAAACAAACTACAAATAAACACGAACTCTAAATAAAAATGAACTCTAAATTTAAAAAAAAATCAAGCTAAAATCAAATCACAACAAGCGACTAAAACAAATTCCTGAATCTGAAATCCCCAGCCTTTAGCTATTCTCAAATCTTTTTTTGACTCTCCGTATTTCCTTCCCTCTTTTGAGAAGGTCAACTGAATCTACTGACACAGAACCACAAAAATTTTCGATTTGGTTCTGATGGCATGGATTCAAATCCTTCACCAAATAATCAGACTTTGATCGATCCTTCTGGAACGTGAAACACTTTCACGTCTCATTCCAAATCTTCCGCTAAACTCAAATCTCCACAGCAAATTTCAACCCTTTAAACCTTCGAGATCGGAACCGGCTTCCATTTCTCTTTAAACCTTCGAGATTGGAACCGGCTTCCATTTCTCTTTAGACCTTCGAGAATGAAACCGGCTTCAGTTCTCTTAAAACCTTCGAGATTGGAACCGCATTCCGGTTCTCTTTAGACCTTCGAGATCGGAACCGGCTTCCGGTTCTCTTTAGACCTTCGAGATTGGAACCGGCTTCTAATTCTCTTTAGACCTTCGAGATTGGAACCAGTTTCAATTTCTCTTTAGACCTTCAAGGTTGGAACCAGTTTCCATTTCTGTTTAGACCTTCGAGATTGGAACCAGTTTCCATTTCTGTTTAGACCTTCGAGATTGGAACCTGATTCCAGTTCTCTTTAAACTTTCGAGATCAGTACCTAAATTCTGATTCTCATCTTTTTCAATTGATACTTAAACTCGATTCTCACTCCGAGGCTGGTACTTAAATTCCAGTTCTCTTCGCAATCCCGAGGTTGGAACCTAGGTTCCAATTCTCATTTCAAATCCAGAGTTCCTTGAATTGATTTTAAATTAAACCTCAACCGAAATTGAAACTCAGAACAAATTGAAATCTAAACTCACACATTAAAACTTAAAACAGAAAATGAAATGAAATCTAAATCAAATTTCCCCAGATCATATGATCTGGAATTCAAAGATCTCTAGTCTTGGAGATGTACTCAATACACCCCAGCGGAAATTTGTTTCTACTCTGTTCTAAGTGTGTCACTTAGACGTCCGTGTTGGTTTTGTTGATCTCTTTGGTCAATACCAATACGTGTGGTGTGCTTGGTTAGCATACCACACCTATTGGGGTCCATTTGTTGACCTCATTTTTATGAGGTCTTTTCTCTTCTCTCTCCTTAGTACTTAGGATCTAGCCTTAGGCTTTCCCTTTGACTATCTTAGCGGACTAGAAATGGAACCCACCACTTAGAAACTTAAACACCTCTTAACTCCCTGCAAACCCCATAAGTTTGATTGTAAACCCCCAAGTCACTTGGAGGGTTAAGATCAAATGTGGAGGTTTAAAGGATGAGTTCCCTATATGACTCTTTGGCTTTAAGACTACCCTGGGTGGCCTGGTCTGGTGAGGGTTGACCTGCACACATTACACTTTCACACACATTCCAAATCCTAAAACCATTCATACCTTGCTTGACTCCCTAACTCATGTAGGTAATTTAAATGGATGGACCTTAACCCCTAGGCCCTTGGCTAAGAGGGTTAGGAACAACATAGTGAATGCCTCAAATGAGTCATTGGGCTTGATATGGCTTCATGGCTCAACCAAAGTAATTTCATTCTACTCAAACTGAATCAATCTTCATTTTTTCAAAATTTTAATTTTTGACCCCGGGGGCCCTACACCCGCCAAACCTACGAAATGCCCTTGAAACTACCCAAAATTTGCAACATTACCTAAATTACCCAAAATTTCTCAAAATCAATCCTAAACATTTCCCACCATTTAAATTGATCATCCTTAGCCAAATATACCAAAAAAATTCCAAAAAGACCCCCCAATACCCTCCAAATACCCAAAATGTCCTTCTTAACCAAAAAATCCATAATTCTAAAAATTCCCAGAAAATTCCAAAAAATCCCAACTATTCCCAATTTCATTTTGTTCAACTGTACCATAGGCCAATTTTGTCAATTTAACCCACTTTTACCAAAACCCCCAATTTGACCCATTTTTAACCCAAATGGACCCAATGTCAAACCAAATCAACCCAATCGACCTCAATTTTGATCCAATTCAATTATAAACTTCAATGCAATATCCCTAATATCAATTTAGACCAAATTCAAGCCCAATTTGATTAACATTTGAATTCAATTTCAATTTGAAGCCTAAGGCCCAATTTTGGCCCATGACCTAAACCTAACCCAAACCAACCCAATTCAACTCCAATTGGCCCCAAATCTTTTCTAAAACCTTCCTAACATCAGTACAAACAAAATACTAATAAGATTTACCCCAAATTTGAACCTAAACGCCACCCAAACCTAACCCAAAACCAAAATCCCCATTTTTGGCCTAAACCCAAACCTAACCCAAATGGGCCCAAATCCCAAAATCAAAGCCCAACCAAGGTTGAAAACTCTTTGTGACACTCCCATAAACATTTATCAACATTAATTTTACATCAAATCTAACATTAGCCAAACCTTAACCTAAGTTAGCCCAATTTGACCCACTTTGGCCCATTTACCAAAAAAGCTCAAATTAAATACAATTTCACTCTAAATGATACCAAATCTTTTCTAAAATGTTCATGACACATCCCTAAACTAAACCCAACATTTGTTTGGCCCAATCCTTCACAAAATTTCCATCCACCAATTTGTTTTCAAACCTAAAGGCTCACTTTCCTAAACCATTCTAAAAGCCCATTTCCACCAAATCTAAAAGCCCAAAATTGGCGCTAAAGCTCACATGGCAATTGCTTTTCATCATACCTTTAATTGATATCACCCCTAAGTTTTAAAATCATCATTAAACCATTACAAATCAAGCTTCATCCAAATTTCCACCAAAATGCCAAAATTCATAAAATCCTCTTTCATGAAATTGACCAAATCTTTTCCCAAGCCAAATGGAGCCATGAAGCGATGCACAAGCCATATGCAAGCCATGGAAACCACTTTACACATCACCATGTCATTTATGGAAAAAGGAGGGAGTCCTTTAATGATTACCTTATGGGTGATCAAGCCTTTTCATGACTCTTCTAAACCTTGATTAAACCTAAATGTACTTAGATGGTGACTTCTCCCCACTAAGCTAGCTAACTTACCTGATTCCCTCAGCCCAAAAATCAGGCCTTGGAGGGTGAAACAAACCTAAATCCATGACTTGGACCCATTTGGACCCAAAATTAGCTCCTCCCCCATTCCATTTAAATCAAACCCTTTACACATGGCCAATGCTAATTGAACTCACCAAACCCCAGCCCTGACCTCCCTGACCCTGAGGGTGACCCATGCCTGGCCGGCCAGCCACCACAGTCGCCGGAAAACACCAGGTCGAGAGCACCAATTTGATTCAAAAATTCAATTCCTCCTTGTTGAGCTGTCCCAACTCAATTAGACTCCATGGCTGTTCTTCCCTTGACCAAGGCAGCTGATCCCAAGCCCTAACTCCCCCTGGGAGGCCCTCCAGCCATGTCTATTTAAACCCACCACCCTCTCGGCCAAACAAGGTGATGAACCAGACCTAAACAAAACTCTGCCAAAATTGCTCCAGGACCTTCTCCTAGCCTAGAGCAATTGATCCCCACTGTTCTCCTGCCCTAAACCCCATTGATTGAGCTCAATTTTGGAGCTCAATTCTCAGCCCAAAACCAGGACATCTCTGAAACATCCACCAAAATCAAATTAAACTCACCCAAACTGCACAGGACCAAGAGAAGGAGTTCCCTAGTGGAAGCCCCCTCACCAGGCCAGCCATTCTCTCTATCTTCCAAGCTTTGAAATCGGGCTTGGTGGAAGTTGTACCTAGGCAATTCCCCAGAGCCAGAGACTTCATCTAGAGCTTCATTGGGTGCAATCGAAGGTGCCACAACTCTCTGATTGAAGCTTCACTTCTCAGAGCCAAGGTATAGACCTCTCCTTCCTCCCGAGCTTCCTGAGATTCTCTATTTCGATTGGCTTAATTTCATAACATGTAAACCATATGGATGTGTTCGTCTCCTCAAGACGAATCCATAGAGCATAAGAACACAAAAATCTATTGAGAAATGAGAGAGTTCTTAGGATTTTAGTGTGGACAGTCACGGGTGCACAACAGTCGTAGACGATGACCAGGTGTCGTCCGATCGCGCGTGTATCGGTTGAACGGCTCAGATTGCTTCGGATCAGAGGAAGGAGCAGGACAGTGGGACGCGTGGTGGCTGACTCAGATGGCGGCATCAAATAGGAGGGCGCCGCATGGTCTTTCGATCCGTCGTATGTTGACACGGCGCTGAGTCGGATAAGTAGATAAAAATGATTTTTTCTATTTATTTAAATACCCAGAACATAGAAAATCCATATCTTTGTGTAGAAAAATCATAAAAATAAACTAAAAATACCTCTTGCTCAGTGAATAGAGGAGAATAATTTGGAAAAGAAATCAAATTATTTTGATGAGCGTTTTATTTTTAATTAATTTTTTACTTATTTCAGTATTTTAATTCTCCATTATTATAGACAATTTACCATGGCATGAGACCATAGGGCTTTTAAAGCCTCTGATCTTGGGAACATTCCCTGAATTTTTCAAGGTTAGAGGGTATCTCTATGGCAAGTTATGTATTTTTCAAGTTTATGTCACTGTTTTTAGTATTTTAATTCCATTAATTAGCATACTATTTAGAAAATTCTAGGAAAATTTGGGGAAGTTTCATAGGACCAGAGGACCCTAGGATAATTATATTTTGAGTTAATTCATAAAGAATAACATGAATTGGCCTAATTACTTAAAACTAAACTTTAATAAATTAGGGTTAATCACACATAAAAAGAACTTGAAAACAATTCTCCACTGATCTTTATGATCAGAGGGATCTTACATAAAAATTTGGAATCAATTGGAAATGTTTAACCCCACTAAATAGATTAATTAAGTCACATAACCAAAATTAAATTTTAAAGATTCATAACTCAAAAAATACACTTTAAAAATTCACCAAATTGGTTTTGGGGCTTCTCTGATGTTAGGGGCGTCTAAGAAAATTAAAATTAAAATTTTCTAAAAATCTTCACTTTTCACCATATTTTAATATTTTAAATAATTAAAAAATAAAAAAAATCATAAAAATATTAAAAATCATAAAAATGTCACATTTTGACTCTTAATCACTTATAAACAAACCAAATATTTTTCCCAAATCTCAAAATAAAAATATTGAATTTTAAATGCTTAAAACAATTTTTGAATTAAAAAACGAATTTTCCAACATTTTCACTAAATTAATTCTAATAAATCAAAGAAAAATCAGAAAATTATAAAATTTGTTAGTCTGAACTCCTTGAGGCAGAGAGATTTAAGAAAAATATAAAACTTAATTTTCAACCTTTATTTTATTTTATAATTAATTAACACTTCAAAACTCAAAATAATTATAATAAATAAAATATAATTCAAAAAATCATCAAAATTTGTCCAAGTGGTCTTCTGGTCATTAGAAACATCCCATAATTTTCTCAAGGACAGAAACCCTTCCTTGGTCATGTTGTTGAATTTCCATTGAAAATCCTAATTTTTCATTAAAATAATTATATAAATTAAATTAAATTCAGAAAAATCACATTTTCTCCTCTAATGTCTTAATTAACAATATGAGTGAAGTGACATAAAAATTTCAAGTTCATTTGAGCTTAATTTGATGAGTTATGAAATAAATAAGCCTAAAGGGGCATGAAGGTAATTAAAGGATTTTAACTCTAATTAACATTTAGGCCTAATCAAATGGGGGTGAAATATCTGATTTTAAAATTTTCATTAGAAGATTGAAACCTAGGGAATTAAGGGGTAGAAACCCATTAATCATCTTGAAAATATTTAAAGTAAATTTTAATTAATTAAACAATTTGAATTTTGGAAGAATAAGTTAAAATTTGGATTATTAAAATGGGTATATAATTTAGAGAGACTATAATAACTTAAACTAAAATCCCTAAATTAATCACTTTAATAATATTTAACTTTTAATTAAATTCAAAGTGATAATTGAAATTAATAATTAAATAATTAAAAAGAAAATAACCCTTAATTAAATTAATATTTAAAATATTAAGTGATTTAACAATTAAATTAAATTAAATTTAAAAATCAATTCAACATCACTTAATAACAAATTTAAAGCAAACTTGAAACATTAAAAATTAATTTCATAAAAAAAAATTCTTAATTAAAAAAAAATAATAATAATCAAACCATTTAAAAGTTAATCCAGAATATTGTAATTAAATTAAAATTAAATCATTAAAGCCTAAATTAAATAATTTAAACTCCTCTTTCAATTCAAATGGTTTAAAACACTTAAGAATAAAACAACATGAACACTATTCCAAACTTAAATTTATTAGAATTTTATAACTAAATTAAATCACCTTAAAACATTAATTCTAATTTTAAATCATTAAATTCTTTAACAAATTAATTTTCCCTTAAGGTTTTTTTTTCATTATTATAACTCTTAAGGAAAGCATCAAGTGAAATGTCACTTTACTTATAGGATAATCAAACATCCTAATTCACTGAGCAATAAATTAAACTAAATTTTAGGATGATTAATTCACCTGTGCAATAAAACTCATTTGGACTCAAAATAATCCCAAAAATATTGAAAGGATGTTCAGGACTCGTCCTAAACACTCCCTCAATATGATGGGATGTTTTAGAAGAACAATTGAATTTAATTGTTCTTTGATGAAGAAAATCATCCTTAAACAAAATGCAAGAACCTAAACGTCATAGGAGATGATTAGCAATAGGATTAGGAATTTGGTAGACAACCAGAACCTTTCCTTAGCTTTTCCTAGAAACTTGTCATAAACATTTAAATGCCTTAACATGTGTTTTAAGTGCAGCTTGGAATGACGAGAAGACCCTCCAGGTACGCTTTTATTTTATTGCACTTTACTTTATTGTAATTTATTTATATAAGCTACACTTTACTTTTCTTGCATGTTAAACAAGATTGTTGCATGAAAACTAAAACCTTTAGGATAGTCTCAAAACTGAAACCTGAAACTAAATTAAAAGTCACAACAAGATAAAATTCACTGCCACAACATTTCAAGAGACAAAACAACTCAAAATTTAATCACAAACAGAACACAAAACTACAATTGCAATTAAATTAAAACATCTCGTTGGACGATCGGGAATACCTAGGTTGATGTAACCTACGTGTTACTAACGGGATTTCCCACGGTCTAAATGAAAGTGTGGAACTCATTCAGTTAAGTTTAGTAAATTCAACTGGACTAAGTGAATCCGATAAAAATAATGGTACCGGAATGATAGAACCGTGGAATCTTAACCCGTGTTGTTATAATCAACTTTAAGATTCCCCTAATAAAATACTAAATACATTTGGATTCTAAGAGTTCTAAACCAGAACACTTCTCTCATCTCCTGATTTTTGCCTTCTAAAACTAAACCTCTACAACGACAAGGAGCTTGGAGCATGGTGGGCAGCACGGCCATCGTCTTCAGCAAAACCTGTGTCTTCTTCAATTAAACTTTCCTTAGAATTAAATAACCAAGCCATAGGATTTCGAGGTAGTTTGCCTAGTGCAACATAAATCCTCAACCTTCTCTTTAGGCATTTGCATAATCATATCGTGCAAATTAAGCCCTAATCGGTCTTAGGACTCCAAGGTAGTTGTTCGGTACGATATAAACCCTCACATCTTCGAGGCAATTTGTTTGTGTCATACAAATATAAGTCCTAATTAATTAAAATTGGCAAGATTGGAACATTAAATAAATTCCCAAATTGAAGCCAAACAATAGGATAGTTTGGGAAGTTACCAAGATTCTTCTTGGATCCTCACCTTCTCCTACTTCTCTTCCTTTGGACTCTTAAAATAAACTGTTCCGAATTTGAGCTAATCCCTTTTGAAATTTCCAAAATCCAATTCATTTGAAACCTTAAACTTTGAAATTCTTGAGAGCAAAACTACTGATCATTTTCGAGAGTTTTCTTAAATGATTCCCGTCATTTAAGATGTAATTAACTATAGGGGCTTGCCGTTATAGGGAACTTTAAGAACCCAGGTAATATAAACCCTGCTTAATTCCTTTATATTAAGTAGGGGAACTTGTTGGCTTATAAAATTGGTTTGCAGACCAAACGGTTATCACAAATCTTCTAGTTTATTTAACCGAGCCCCATCATCAAGCTGTGTGTCTATTCTTAGGGATAGATATATGGTTTGTGGTGCGGTGTTCGTTTATATAAACTATTTGGGATGTGAGATCGGTTTGATTTCATATCTTAAAATTTTCAAACTTCAAATTATTTTCAAAATCAAATGCTACTTTCTAAATTATATATATATATTTAAATTAAATTTAAAAATCTAAAATTCGCCGACAATTTTTGTAGGCGACCCTTTTTCAAAATACCACATAACCTAAAAATAAGCCGTACAATTTATTTTAAACATTGTGATGATATTAATACTGGATCTTAATTTACTATTTAAATTGGCCATTTAAATTGTTAAAATCTGTTGAAGAGTTTTGAGACCTAGAAGGAGATGAATTCTTAGCTTGTAGATATCACATGAATCCTTGGGTAGTCGAAGGTCTTACGCGGGTTATTCAAGGTGAAGTGCAAATAAATAGGAAGATAATATTTATTGGGCGTAGAATTGATAATTTTTTAGAGTGACAGGCTAAATTCTTGTAATTTGGTTTATAGAGAAGGAAAAGGGTCACTAGTAGGGCCGACCATAGCCACCCTTGGACATCTAGTAGTGTGAGCCTAGATTAACCCATTCTACTAACAATACATCCAGACCTGATCTATAGATTAGCCAATGTTCTTTATACTATCCAACGAAGGTAAAGAATAGGAATGCTTCTATTTGGCACAATACCATAAATTTATATTCTCCACAAATATTACATTATCTAAAAAAATCTTGGATTAATTGAAAGGAAGAAAGTTGCCCAAAAATTTGTGAAATTTCCTAAATTACCCAAAATTCCTCAAAACCAATCTTAAACACTTCCCCCACTCAAATTGATCATACATGGCCAAATATACCAAAAATTCCAAAAATACCCCTCAATACCCTCCAAATACCCAAAATAACCTTTTAACCGAAAAATTCCAAAAATTCAAAAAATTCGCAGAAAATTCCAAAAAATCTCAAATATTCTCAATTTCATTTTATTCAACTATACCATAAGCCAATTTTGCCAATTTAACCCACTTTTACCAAAAAACCCCAATTTGACCCATTTTTAATCCAAAGTGAACTCAATGTCCAACCAAACCACTCCAATTGACCTCAATTTTGATCCAATTCAATTCTAAACTTCAATTCAATATCCCCAATATCAATTTAGACCAAATCCAAGCCCAATTTGATGAAAATTTCAATTTGAAGCTTAAAGCCCAATTTTGGTCTATGACCTAAACTTAGCCCAAACCAACCCAACTTAACTCCAATTAGCCCCAAATCTTTTCCTAAGCCTTCCTAACATCCCCATAAACAAAACACTAACATGATTTGCCCCAAATTTGAACCTAAACTCCAACCAAACCTAACCCAAAACCAAAATCCCCTAAATTGGCCTAAACCCAAACCTAACCCAAATAGGCCCAAATCCCTAAATTAAAATCCAACCAAAATTGAAGACTCTTTGTAACACTCCCATAAACATTTCCCAATATTAATTTTACATTAAAACCAACATTAGCCCAACCTTAGCCCATGTTAGCCCAATTTGGCCCATTTTGGACCCATTATCAAAAAGACCCAAATTAAATCCAATTCAACTCAAATGACACCAAACCTTTTCCAAATCACTTATGATACATCCCTAAACTAAACTCAACATTTATTTGGCATGGTCCTTCACAAAACGTTCATCCAAAAGTCCATTTTAAAATCTAAAAGTCCACTTCCATAAAGCCTTTATAAGCCCATTTTCACAAAAGTTTAAAAAAGCCCAAAATTTATTCTAAAGCTCACATGACATCCTCATTGATCATCCATTCAATCAAGACCACCCCCTATGTCCAAAATCCATCATGTTGATCAAAACAAAATGGCATCATGACAAATCCCATCAAAAAAATTCAAATTTTTCAAAATTCCAAATAACCCATTTCCATTAAATTGAGTCAAGCCATGAGCAAGCCATAGACAAGCCTTGGAGCCATGCTTAAGCCACATGGAAGCCATGAGAATATTAGGATTGTCAACCCTCCCTAAATGGCAAAAGGAGGAGATCCTTTAAACACTCCCTAAAAGTCATTAGCCATACCCATATTCCACCCTAACCCAAAATTAATCCAAATATATTTGGATGGGGACTTCTCCACTCCAAACCAGTTGACTCACCTGACCTCCCTCAGCCTAAATCAGTCCCTTGGTGGGTGCACCAAACCCAAATACATGAATTAACCAAAATCAAGCCAAAATGACCCATGCCCCATGCCATTTTAATCAAGCCTCCTTACACATGGCAATAGCCAATTGACCTTACCAAATTCAACCCCTGACCACACTGAGTTAGATGGTGACCTGACCCTGGCCAACCAGCCACCACGCCACCGGAAAACGCCATGGCCGAAAGGTCTAAATGGATTCAAAAATTAAATTCCCCCTTGTTGACTTGTCCCAACTCAATTGGACATCATGGATGTTCTTCCCTTGAATAGAGCACCTGATCCCAAGCCTCAACTCCCCCTAGGAGGCCCTCCAACCACCTCTATTTAAACACCATCACCTCTCGGCCAAAAGAGGTGATGAAGCAGAGCTTAACAAAACTCTGGAAAAATTGCTCCAGGACCTTCTCCTAACCCAGAGCAATTGATTCCCAGTGTCCCTTTGTCCTAATCCCCATTAACAGAGTTCAATTTCTCGGTCAAAAATCCACCCAAAAACTAGGATAACTCTGAAACCTCCACCAAAATCAAATTAAACTCATCCATGCCTGCATAAGACCTAGAGAAGGAGTTCCCCAGGGAAAGCCCCCTCACCAGGCCAGCCATCCTCTCTATCGGCCAAGCTTTGAAATCGGCCTTGGTCACTTTCATACCTAGGCAATTCCCCAGAGCTAGAGACTTCATCTGGAGCTTCCTTGGGTGCAATCAAAGGTGCCACAACTCTCTGATTGAACCTTCACTTCTCAGAGCCAAGGTGTGGACCCCTTCTTCCTCCCAAGATTCCAGCTATTCTCTATTTTTCTTGGCTTAATTTCGTAGCATATAAACTGTATGGATGTGTTCGTCTCCTCAAGACGAATCCATAGAGCCTAAGAACACGAAAATTCGTTGAGAAATGAGAGAGATCTTAGGGTTTTAGTGTGGACGGCTTACGGGACACACCAGTCGTAGACGATGACCAGGTGTCGTCCGATCGCGCGTGTATCGAATGGACGACCCAGATTGTGCCAGATTGAAGGATGGAGCGACACCGCAGGCCAAGTGGCATCCAAGTCAGATGGCGGCCTCGAATGGGAGTGCGCCGCGTAGGCTTTCAGATCCTCCGAGGTTAAGTCAGCGCCGCGCTGGATAAGTAGATAAATATGCTATTTTCTATTTATTTAAATGCCTAGAAATTGAAAAATATATAACTTTGCATAAAAAAATCAGAAAAATAAAATAAAAATACATTCTTACTCAGTGAACAGAGGAGAGCAATGTGGAAAAGAAATCAAGTCATTTTGTTGAGTATTTTATTTTTAATTAATTATTTACTCATTTCAATGTTTTAATTCTCCATTTACATAGACAATTCACCATGGCATGAGACCATAGGGCTTTTATAGCCTCTGATCTTGGGAACATTCCCTGAATTTTCCAAGGTCAGAGGCCATCTCTATGACAAGTTATTGATTTTCCAAATTTTTGTACCTGTTTTGATATTTTAATTTCAGTAATTAGCATGTTACTTAGAAAATTCTAGGAAAATTTGGGGAAGTATCTTAGGACCAGAGGACCCTAGGAAAATTATAGTTTGAGTTAATTCATTAAGAATAATCCTAATTGGCCTAAACACTCAAAATTGAATTTTAATTAATTTAGGTTAACCATACATCAAAATAACTTGAAAATAATTCTCCACTGATCTTTAGGGTCAGAGGAGTCTCACATAAAAATTTGAAACCAATTGGAGGTGATTAGCCCCACTAAATGGACTAATAAAGTTATATGACCAAAATTAAACTTTAAAAATTCATAACTCCAAAAATACATTTTAAAAATTCACCAAAATAGTTTTGGGGCTTCTCTAATGTTAGGGGAGTCTAAGAAAATTAAAATTAAAATTTTCTAAAAGTCTTCATTTTTAATCATATTTTAATATTTTAATAATTAAAAAATAATAATAATAATTATAAAAATATTAAAAATCATAAAAATATCATGTTTTTCTTCCTAATCACTAAGTAATAAACCAAATATTTTTCCTAAGTCTATAGGTTAAGATATTGAATTTTAAAGGCTTAAAACAATTTTTAATATTAAAAAATGAACTTTCTTACATTTTCACTAAATTAATTCTGATAAATCAAAGAAAAATCAGAAAAATATAAATTTATTTCTCTGAACTTCTTGAGGTCAGAGAGATTTATGAAAAATATAAAATTCATTTTTCAACTTTAATTTTATTATATAATTAATTAACACTCCAAAACTCAAAATAATCATAATAAATAAAATATAATTGGAAATATCACCAAAATGGGTCCAAGTGGTCCTCTGTTCAATAGACCCATAATTTTCTTAAGGACAGAAACCTTGCCTTGGTCATGTTGTTGAATTTCCATTGAAAATCCCTATTTTTCATTAAGATAATTATATAAATTAAATTAAATTCAGGAAAATCACATTTTCTCCTCTAATGTCTTAATTGACATGTGAGTGGAATAACATAAAAATTTTAAGTTCATTTGAGTTTAATTTAATGAGTTATGAAATAATTAGGCTTAAAAGGGCATAACGTTAATTAAGAACCCCTAATTAAAACTTTAGGTTTAATCAAAATGGAGGGCAAAATATTTTATCTTAATTTTCTCTTAAATGATTGAAACTTTGAGAAATAAAAGGGTAGGAACCCATTAATCATTTCTAATAAAAAAAAGAAATGAAACCTTAATCAATTTAATAATAATTTAAATTTTGAATGAGTAAATTAAAAATTTGGATTATTAAGGTTAGGGATATAACTTTGGAGGATATTAATTCTTTAATTTAAAATCCCTAAATAAATCACTTAAATAAGATCTATTTCTTAATTAAACTTAAAATAATAATTGGAATTAATAAATTAAAAATTAAAAGAAAAAAACCTTAATTAAATTAAAAGCTTAAAACATTGAATAACTTGATAATCAAATTGAAATAAATTTAAAACATTAATCTCAAAGATCACTTGAAAGCAAATCTAAAACAAATTTGAAATATTAAAGAAAATCAACCTTAAGACAATTCATAATTAAAAACATAAAAAATCAAACCAATTAAAAATTAACCTAAAATATTTCAATTAAATTGAAATTAAATCATTAAAATCTAAATTGAATAATCTAAACAACTCTTTCAACCCAAATTAATCTAATACGTTGAGATCATTTAAAATGTAAAGATTTAATTAAATTAAAACAACTTGAACACTATTCCAAACTTAAAATTATTAAAATTTCATAAATAAATTAAACCACTTTAAATCATCAATTCCAATTTTCAATCATTAAAATATTTAAAAAACTGATTTGCCCTTAAAGGCTTGCGTTATCATAACTCTTAAATGGAGCATTAAGTGAAATGTCACTTTACTCATATGATAATCAAACATCCTAATTCACTGAGCAAGAAGCAAAATTTAATTGAATTCTTGGATGATTAATTCACCAGTACAATAAAATTCATTCGGACTCAAAATAATCTCAGAAGTATTGAAAAGATGTTTAGGACTCATCCTAAGCACTTTTTCAATATGATGAGATGTTTTAGAAGAAAAACTGAACTTAATTGTTCTTTGATGAAGAAAATCATCCTTAATAAAACAAAAGAACCTAAACGTCATAGGGATCGACTAGCTATAGGATTAGGACTTTAGTAGACAACCAGAACCTTTCTTTGGCTGTACCTAGGTACCTGTTGCAAATATATAAATGCCTTAACATGTGCTTTAAGTGTAGTTTGGAATGACGGGAAGACCCTCCAGGTATGCTTTTATTTTATTTCAAGTTACTAACATTTACTGTGCTTTACTTTTCTTGCATGTTAAACAAGATTGTTGCATGACAACTGAAACCTTTTAGGATAGCCACAAAACTGAAACCCAAAACTAAAATTAAAAGTCACAACAAGATAAAATCCACCGCCACAATATTTTAAAATATAAAAAAACTCAAAATTTAATCACTAACAGAACAGAAAAACTATAACTATAACTAAATTAAAACGTCTTGTTGGATGATTGGGAATACCTCAGTTGATGTAACCTAAGTGTTGCTAACTGGATTTCCCACGGTCTAAATGAAAGTGTGGAACTCATTCAGTTGAGTTTAGCAAATTCATCTGGACTAAGTGAATCCGATAAAAATAACGATGCTTGGAATGATGGAACCGTGGGATCTTAACCGGTGTTGTTATAATCAACTTTAAGATTCCCTAATAAAACATTAAAGACATTTGGACTTTAAGATTTCTCTAAACCAAAACACTTCTCTCATCTCCTGATTTTCACTTTCTAAAACTAAACCTCTGCAACAACAAGGAGCTTGGAGCATAGTGGGCAGCACGGCCATCGTCGTCAGCAAAACTCGGGTCTACTTCAGCAAAACCATTCTTAGAATTAAATAACCAAGCCATAGGATTTTGAGGTAGTTTGCCTAGTGCAATGTAAATCCTCATTCTTCGTTAGGCATTTGCATAAATTGTGTTATGTGAATTAAGCCCTAACCGGTCGTTGGACTCCGAGGTGGTCGTTTGGTACGACATAAACCCTCACATCTTCGAGGCTAATTTGTTGTCCCATCTTCAGAATGTCGTCCTGCAAAACAAAGTTAGCACAACCTAATAACATGCAAAGTAAATCTAAAGTGGAACTTGTCTTCAACCTGCAAGAAATAAGTGTCAGAGTGATTCTCATGAAAGAGATAATGTCAATTTTATTTCTTTGGTTGATTTTAATATGAGTTAGGTTTAAGAATTTTAGATTCAATGTCATTTGAATCTAGGGGTTTTAAGTCTAATGTAGATTAGACTTAAATAAAATCTAAAATAAGTTAGACTTTTAGATTTGATGTTATTTGAATCTGAAGTCATTTGATTAAGTCTGACTAGACTTAAAATTGGGTAAAGTTTAGATTCAATGTCATTTGAATCTAAAGATGTTTATGTTTATATTTAGAAATAAAATCTAACATGGGTTAGATTTTAATATTTTTTTTTAAATTTAATGTCTTTTGAATCTAAATTCATTTGATTAAGTCTGACTTAGACCTAAAATTAGGTAAAGTTTTAGATTCAGTGTCATTTAAATCTAAAGACTTTTAGATTAAATCTTATATTCAGTGTCATTTGAATATAAAGATATTTAGATTAAATCTTAGATTCAATGTCATTTGAATTAAAGATATTGGAGTTAAGTTTAGATTCAATATAGGTTGAATCTAAAGAATTTAACTTAGACATATTGGACCTAAGTAAGATTTGAATTAGATTCAATGTAGGTTGAACCTAATCTAAGTTTGGATTAAGTTTAATGTAGGTTGAACCTGAGTTAAGTTTGAATTAGGTTCAAAGTAGATTGAATTTTAAGTTGGTTTTGATTTAGACTTGGATCCAAATTAGGTTGAACCCAAGTATAAGTTAAGTTTGACTTAGGTTCAAGTTAGGTTGAACCTAAATATAGGTTAAGGTTAAGTTCATTGTATGTTGAACCTAAGAGTTTTAAGTTTGACTCAGGTTTAAGTTGGGTTGAACCTAAGATTTTACTTAAGTTCAATTTAGGTTGAGTCTAAGGTTTAGTTAACTTGGGTTCAAGTTATGTTGAACCTAAATTAGAAGTTTAATTTAGTTTAATATAGGTTGAACCTAAGGTTTGGCTAACCTGGGTTCAGGTTAGGTTGAACCTAAGTTACAAGTTGATTTAGGTTCAATATGGGTTGAATGTAAGGTTTGGTTAACTTGGGTTCAAGTTATGTTGAACCTAAGTTAGAAATTGAAGGTTTGGTTAACTTGGGTTCAAGTTAGGTTGAACCTAAGTTAGAAGTTGATTTAGGTTCAATATGGGTTGAACCTAAGATTTAGTTATCTTGGGTTCAAGTTAGGTTGAACCTAAGTTCGAAGTTGATTTTGGTTCAATATGAGTTGAACCTATAGTTTAGTTAACTTAGGTTCTAGTTAGGTTAAACTTAATTTAGAAGTTAATTTAGGTTCAATATGGATTACACTTAAGGTTTGGTTAACTTGGGTTCATGTTAAGTTGAAACCTAAGTTAGAAGTTGATTTAGGTTCAATATGGGTTGAACGTAATATAGGTTGAACCTAAGGTTTGGTTAACTTAGGTTCAGTTAGGTTGAACCTAAGTTAGAAGTTGATTTAGGTTCAATATGGGTTAAACCTAAGGTTAAGGTAACTTGGGTTCAAGTTAGGTTGAACCTAATTTAGAAGTTGATTTAGGATTAATATAGGTTGAACCTAAGTTTTGGTTAACTTGGGTTCAAGTTAGGTTTAACCTTAATTTAAAGTTGATTTTGGTTCAATATAGGTTGAACCTAAGGTTTGGTTAACTTAGGTCCAAGTTAGTTTGAACCTAAGTTAGATGTTGATTTAGGTTAAATATAGGTTGAACCTAAGGTTTGGTTAACTTGGGTTAAAGTTAGGTTGAATCTAAGTTAGAAGTTGATTTAAGTTCAATATGGGTTGAACATAAGGTTTGGATAACTTGGGTTAAAGGTAGGTTGAACCTAAGTTAGTAGTTGATTTAGGCTCAATATAGGTTGAACATAATGTTTGGTTAACTTAGGTTCAAGTTAGGTTGAACCTAAGTTAGAAGTTGATTTAGGTTCAATATAGGTTGAACCTAAGGGTGGCTATGGTCGGCCTTACTAGTGACCCTTTCCTTCTCTATAAACCAAATTACAAGAATTTAGCCTGTCACTCTAAAAACATATCAATTCTACGCCCAATAAATATTATCTTTCTATTTATTTGCACTTCACCTTGAATAACCCTCGCAAGGCCTTCGACTACCCAAGGATTCATGTGATATCTACTAGTTAAGAATTCATCTCCTTCTAGGTCTCAAAACTCTTCAACATATTTTAACAATTTAAATAGTAAATTAAGATCCAGTATTAATATCATCACAATGTTTAAAATATATATATAGTTTTTAGTTCTCCAACAAATGTTATATTATCTTATTTATCTTTTCATAATTGAAAGGAGAAAGTAAAGTAACTACTCAGAACACATTGAATTTAAACAACAAAACATATAAACAAAACTTTGAATCAAAATACAAATACTTATCTCAAGTGTTTCTCCAACTGAACCTCTGAATCCTTCTGACTCCAAAGTAAATAGACTTCAAAAGCAATGACTCTTCAAATACTCTCATTACAAACTATAAATAAACTCATTAAGAAACTATAAATATGGCCCTTAAAATATTTCTCTAATCTCTCTAAATGAAACTATAGGATCTCTCTCTAATTTTAGGCTATGTGGGGCATGGGGCTAAGTTGGGCTAAGTTGGGCTAAGTTGGGCGTTTTTCTCTGAAGGAGTAGCCTTCTATTTATAGGCTTCAAGGGTTGCCATGAAGCACCTCTTCAAAATGTGTCCAGGTTCAATGAATCTTCTAGAAGGTGTGTCTGGCACCTAGGCGCCAGAATCTGGCGCCTAGGTGCCGGAATCTGGAGCCTAGGTGCCAGGCTCCGCGTCTAGTTCTTCGCACCTCTTCACTTTGGATCACACCCCTTCGCGATCCTAACCTTTTCCAAGCATCCAAATATAATGTATCACATGTCCTATAATCTAGGAATAACTGCCAATCTTCTAGTTGGTCCAATAACCGCTTACACGGTTAAAATAACCGTCCAAAAGTCGTTAAAAATCTTACAGAATTCTATATCGAACTGGCGCTTAGGCGCCGGATTCGGCGCCTAGGCGCCAGACCAATTATTTTGACAATTTTGCATTTTAGCTCCATTTTTGCTCATTTTTGCTCCTTTTTCATCTTTTTTTCTTTCTTGAACATTTTTGCATCACCTACATCCAAAACACAAAAATAACTTTCATTAAAGCATAATATCCTTAAGAATTTGATAAAAATCAAGGCATAAAAATAGATATTTTTTCATGGATCAAAATCCCCCGAACTTAAATGTTACTTGTCCTCAAGCAACCCTTTTTACTATATAAAATGTATAACAATTGGAATAAAAGGTAAATATTTAAGATTTCTTATAATCTTTTATTTTATAAAGGCTTTAGTAAATCATTAACTGAATTTTACTAAATAAGTTTAATTTTAAGAATTTAAAGAATATTTAACTACTAAATCATAAGATTTCAAAAAATTTTCATTCACTTCGAAAATAATTGTAGTTTATTATATTAAGATCACATAAATTATTTACAAGAAAAAGATCTTCATGAAAATCTTTTCTAATAAAGATTCATGCATAAAAATTAAGTAAAATATGTAATCAGTTTTTTTCTTATAAGCTAATTCAAGTGAAGCCAATTTTTGATTAGGCATCTCCTCAAGCTTCTCATCTCTCTCTCTCTCTTTATTTATTTATTTATTTTTTTTTACAGAGAGGATTACTATATTTGAATAGCCTATTAATGGTTTTGAACTTCGCTATCCTTAACTTATATTTTCAAACTTATACATTTTCACTTAATTACTATAACATGAATAGATTTCAAAAAGAATTTCAATCTTTTCTTTTTCAAGTTATAATTTTTGTTTTCTTAACACTTCTAAAATTCAATTATTTCTACTATGAATAGAAAACTTTCTTAATCTTACTCTTCTTTAAGTTTAATAATTCTATTTTTAAAATCAATCAAAGATATTAAAATTTTGGTTAAGTCTACTAAATTATTTATAATTTCAAAAATTTAAATGATCTTAAATAGATTCTTCATTCCTATGTTATGTTAATATATTTTTTAAGAAAATATTAGTTCATTAAGGACAAATAAAATTTAGATTTGCATGTATTTTCCCTTCTCCCAAACTTAAGCTTTGGTATATCATGAAAAAAAATTTTAAGTATGAGAGAAAGAAAGGTATAATTTAAAAAGGAATTTTTATAAGTATGTAAAAACAGTCTAAAAAAGAAAAATTTACTTCTACACATGCTTTTTATGAATATTACTTGAAATAAAGAAGCATATATAAAAGTAAGCGAGGCTTATATATATATATATATATATATATATATATATATATATATATATATATATATATATATTTCAAAAGAAAGGGCATTGGAGGCCCCTACATGTTGAAAAGCAAAAGAAATACAAAATTGGTAGAAGGGCTTGCGGAACTAACAAAAAATCTAATGGCAGCCCCTACCAAGACAAAACCTCCGAGGAGATAACACCACATGAGTGAAACAAGGTCACAACTAAGCACGGGTGACAACACTGTTCAAAAAAAAGGAGCCGAAACGAACCGGGCAGCAACGCAAAATTAGTTGTTCGACTCGAGATAAGGGATATTCGAGCGGATCTCCGGCAATTAGTTGTACGAGAAATGGAGATGGAGTGGTGGAAAGAGCAAGGTTGGAGGTGAGAACTCCCATATTAGCAATCCAATCGGCTTGCTTGTTCCCTTCCCTAAAAATGAGCTGAAGCGAACATGCACCTTAGTAGTGAGAAGTTTGATCTTGTGAGCCGAAATTAGTTGTCCGGTTGATAGCTTGCACGTTATGTGTAGTGTTTGTTGATACAAGTGTTACCGGATCCATAGAATCACATTCCACGATGAGAGGAGACCGGTTAAGGTGGACAACCAACTTTAATGCTCGATAAACGGCTTGAAGTTCCGCATCCGAGGCATCGCGAGCAACAATAGGGGCCATAAAAAGAGTAAACATTTACCCTTGTGATTTTTTAATATGCCCCCAATGCCACCTCAGTGCAAGTTTATAAGCAGCCATCGGTGTTCACCTTTATCCGAGTTTTGGGTTGGGGAAACCAAAATACTTTAGTAATTCAGGGGAGCGATCTTAGGAGAGAATTTTTGGGAGCGAAATGTTGGGGAAGTTTTTAAATTTGATTAGCTTAAGCACATAAGAGAGACAATGAGTCGGTAACGGTTTTAACATCTTGAAGGTCGTTATCAAAAGTAGCCTTGTTTCTAGCCATCCAAATGAACCGAGCGATGAGTAGTGGAATAGCGAGTATTCCCGGCTTTTCGCCGATCGGGCCAGCAAGTAACCGGATGATTCCGATGTAAGCTGTAGAGTGTTTAAATTGGTGTCTTGGAGGAGCGAGTCCAAACCTGTTGGGAGAAATTACAAGCATAGAAAAGGTGGTTGATTGATTCTTCCTCCATATGACATAATCTGCAGTAGGAAGGGCCTCTCAATCCCTTGAGTTTGAGGATATCATCAGTGGGAAGGATGTTGTTGAACAGTCTCCAACAGAAAAATGCCATAGAAGGGGATAAGAACTTGTTCCAACAGATCTCACCCCAGGGTACACTCTCCTAGTGTACAAGTTTATCATAAATCTCC